>MU226000.1:3562596-3573496 GCA_018584345.1 Thuja plicata
GATGGCACAACACTCTCCACATGATTAACAATGTTATTAAGATCATCCATCTTTGAATCAAAAACAATGTCTACAAAAGATGGTTGAGCTATAGTATTAGTATCATGTGTAGGTAAAGGATTGGTATTGATTTGAAGGTTTTGATTAGGAGGAGAAATAGATTTATTCCCATTACCATCAAAATTATCAATATACAAAGCTTTAGAATCAATTAAGTCTTGAATCTTATGCTTTAGAGAGTGACATTTTTCAGTGTCATGGCCATTCTGGTGATGGTATTGGCAGAAAGCTTTAGAATCAAAGGATTTTGAAGCTATCATGGTGGGAAGAAGAGGTCGAATAGGAGGCAACATAATCATACTAGCACTTAACAACCTACTCATTATAGAATACAAAGTTTCAGAGAGAGGATTAAACATACGATTCATATTGATAGCAATGGATGTAGGAGCACTATTAGATGTAGCCGCAACTTGATCAACAACCGCATTCGTCTGTTTATTAATCTTGACATAGTTGTTAGGTTTCTAAAACTTATTAGGATTAGGAGCATTGTCACCCTCATCAACTGGAACAGGATCCATTGGAGTGTTACTCTCAAACTGACTCACTTGCAATTGATAATGGTGAAGTGCTACACATAATTGTTGAAACGAGGTAATTTCAGTAAGAAAAATCTTATCCCTAATATCTTTTTGTAAATTTGAAATAAACATATGTTGAATATCAATATCAGGAATAGGATAAGAAATTTGAGCATACAAATGCTTAAATCTACCAATAAAATCAGTCAATTTTTCCTTAGTGTTTTGTTTACAATGCATTAAATCAGATAAGGACACTTGTGGTCCAATGTTATTTGGAAATTGTTGAATGAAAGAATTGGAAAGTTTAGGAAAAGAATCAATGGAATAGGGAGGTAAGGAAGAATACCATTGTAAAGCTTTATTTCGAAAGGTTCTAGAAAACAATTTAGCTAAAATCCTATGGTCATGAGCATAATCACTACAAAGGATTTGAAATGTTTTAACATGAGTTACAGGATCACCTTTGCCATTATAATTCTCAAGATGAGTCATATCAGCTTGCTGAGGGATAGTAGCACATATGATGTCTAGGGATAAAGGACTACCCATATCACATGTAGGAATGCTAAATTTAGATTGAGTTAAAGATGCAATTTGTTGTTGTAAAGATGACACAGTTTGAGAAAAACTAATAATTGTAGAATCATTAGAGGAAACAGGTGGCATAACAGTATTAGGAACACTAGGAAAAGTGTAAGAAGCAACAGGAATAGAAGATACAATCGGTGGAACATTAGGAACCACAAGTGGAAGAGGATTAGTATAAGTAAAAGGCACATTATGATATGAAGGTTGTGAGGTAGGTAAAGATACCAGTGGAGAACTTGGGAGAGAAGTTGTTATCAAAGGAGGAGTGTAAGTAGGAATATTAGGTAGAGGAACAGAAGAAGGTCCTACACTAGTAACAATAGGTGTGAATCCTAAATCTTGAGCCTCTTGAGATAAAGGTTTAACATTCAAATTCACAAGATGAGTAATACTACGCAATAAATTAATACCTTGATCATTATCAAGGAGAAATTTCTTAAGAGCCTCTATAGCTTGGATAGAATCTTGATTATGGTTTTCTTGGATAAGCCAATTTCCCATTTTATCAAGCTCGGTTGAAAGATTTTGCACTTGTTCAGGAGGAAATCTTAAAGCATCATCTTCATCATGAGATGAGTGAGAAGAGTTATTCTCCATAGAAGGGTTGGAATCATGAGTTATCAAATTATCATCTGAGATCCTAAGGAAAGGAGAGGAAGACTCAGGATCAAAGGAACCCATAAGTCTATGGCTTCTTCTAACCGGGATACTATAAGTAGGACTAGATGTGGTAAAGCTCATACACCAATATAATGCAAATGAACTAACACCAAATTTTGATCTATAGAATTTAAATGCAATTTGAAAGAAAATGCAAGATCTAGCATAAAAGATGTAAATCTAACACCAAAAAGAAAGATTTGTCTATCACGGGTTCACGCCGGTTTCACCAAAATGTAATATATGAAATAGGGTCTTGGGAATATGTAAGGTGTTGAAAGAGGATAAGGTGATTTAATTTTCAAGTGTGTTGAATTATTTAACCCTACATTATACTTACTTGAATTTAATTGATTCTGTATTGCAATTGTGTTTAGGGAGAAGATAAGATGTTCCTCTTTTATTCCCAAATGCACAAATGGGAGATCCAAGTTGATCATCCCAAAGGAAGGGCCAATGCATAAATGAATAAACTATTTGGAAAGGAGAATAACAAGAAGGGAATCTTAAATTTTGTTAATTATATGTATAGATATGATATATGATAGTAACTGAAGAAATAGGAGAAATGCACTAACCTTGAAATATTGCAGATCAAAGAATGTTGTTTTCTGAGGTCTGTAGACTGTTTCTGGAAAAACTGACAGTTGATCCCAAACCAGAATGCAAAGACAAACAAAACCCAGAAATATTTTTCTATTCTGATGTTGTCTTATGAAAAAGGTTGACCTTGACCCAAAAATGTCAACCCTGACCCAATAATGTTGACCCTAACCTGCATAGGTCTGACAAAGAATCTATTTGTGCCATCCGAAAGAAAGCCAAAAAGGGTATCTAGATCTGGTCTCAAACTTGCTGTTCTAAACCTATACCTGCAAGAAAAATAGGATTTTTTTTTGTGGGGGAGGGGTTTTCCTTGGTCAAACCCTGGTTTTGGAATTAACCTCAAATATATGTAATTGAAATTGCAGAAATAGACAAAGTAAATGCGTAAATTCACCTTGCTTGTAAAAGTCCTTGTGGCGGATTCAAATCTTTGGATCCACATGTATGCTTCAAAATGTGGAATGTAGAAAGGTAGGATGTCTTCAATCTCTTTCTTGTAGATCTCCAACACCAAGTCTTGAATGGGTTCTTAAATTTGGAATAGGCTTGGAAGAAGGTGGATGGAGAGATCACCAAAAGGGCACTATGTAGCTTGAATCTTTCAATGGCCTCCAATGGATCTCCTTCATGAAAATGGATGCTTGAATGGATGAATGATTTCTTGAAATCTTTCTCCTTAGGTTGCTTGAATCACCCTTGAAGATAGTTTGAGAATGCTTGATCACGATTAGAAGACTTAGCTTGCTTGATGATGGTTATCGTTAGAGAAAATGAGAGGAGAAGGCTCCCTTTTATATGAAACTAGGGAAAAATCTTCTAAGGAGGCTGAAATAGGAGAATTAAATTTCCATTAAAGCCTTTACCCCTAGGAGAGGACCTATATTAAATATAATTTAGGAATTGACACTTTAGAACCCAAAATAGCCGATCTGGAAGCGGGAAAATACTTTTTGCAAAGACCAACATCCAAAACTGTGAGACCACGGGATTTGAACCCTGGGTCAAGGTTGAGGTTGGCCTTGACCTAGGTCAGGGTTAAGGTCAACCCTGACCTAGGTCAAGTTCAAGGTTGACATAGACCTAAAAGGTTAACCCTGACCCTGAAGCCCATAATCACCAGTCTATAGTTTAGAATGCAGAAATTAGGCTAAACAGGAGTGGAAAGAAGGACAAAATAGGAGGGAATCCATGTCAAGATCAAAAACCCATTCAAGGTGCTTTCCATGACCCCAAACCACTCACTTGGAAGGCTAAACAAGTATAAAATGGAAGTGCTTCCATTTTCCAACTATACAGAGGTGCATCACTTGCTTTAGCCCAACATTCATGTGCTTTATGTCCAAATTTCTTGCAATTAAAATAGTAACCATTAAAGTTAGGTTTAGGATTTGAATTACCTTTCTTTCTTCGACAAATGTTTTCTATATGACCTGTTTTTCCATAGTGATGGAAAACAGGCTTGTTGTACTTTGTCTTTGCATTCCTCCTTTCACCATTCTTAGATGATTCTCCTTTCTTAGAAAATGTCTTTGGTTTAGTGTGACCTAATCCAGAAGAGTCCTTTGACCTCCTTGATGCTTCCATTATATTCTCAAAACAAGTCAAAGCTTCATTAGGTTTATTCAACCTTTCATTCAGTTCCTTCTCAGATCTCAAGTTATATTTCAATTGATTATTCTCGGATCTTAGATTTATCATTTCCATATCTTTCCTACTAATCTCCTGATTTGCAAGTAGCAGTTGATTTTCCATGTCAACCTGATTGATTTTTATCATTTGCACATCATGTGTCCTTTGATCAAGTCTGACAGTTATCACTCTTTTATCTTCTTCTACCATAGATTTGTCATCTTTAGCTTTCTTCTTTTGTTCCACTACTTCACATAGTCTCACTGTCTTCATTTCTTGTTCTCTTTTCAAGTTTATGACTTCTTCACACAGTGCATTGTTCTTTTCTAGTAGATCTGTAATTATTGCATCGCTCTTAGTAGAATCTCCATTCTAAAATAGATTTGTAGTGTCATCTTCCTAGTAATGAGTATCATTCATTTGTTTGGCCAAATATTTCCTAGCTATCAATGATTTCTTCAATTCCTATCTTGCTATCTCAAGCTGATTTAATCCTAGCTGAATCTTGATCTTCTGATTCTCAATGACTTTACCCAACTTGTAAACCTCCATCTCAAGATTTGTACTCACAAGATGATTAAAATCTTTTGTAGGTGAACTGTGCTCTGATATCAATTTTTGGAAGTACAATAATGGGGAAAGCAAGATACTAAGAGGGGGGGTGAATCAGATCTTAAAACTTAACCACAGAAAACAAATTGATCCACATTCATACATATATGAATTTAACCTAACATCAGATAGCATCAATAACATGAAATGTATAGCTCATAACACAAAATTTTGGTAACCCAAAAACCCAAATAGGTAAAGCTAGGGTGGGGATGACACCCTCAAAATATTCACTACTACAGCAATAAAGTTTGCCTGTTAGGGCTACAAAATTTTGATTGCAATATGAAATCTACCTAGTTAAAGATCTGTTCAGTTAAGAACTAAAGATCATTACAATCTACCTTGTTAAAGGATTTCAACTTACAGTAAAGTAAGAACTCGGCTAAGAGATTTAAAGTGGTCTGCTAGAACCACTATGTTAAGAGATTTCACTGGATACACCTATTAGAATGTTCCAAGTAGTGATCCTTCGTTATGCACTCAGATGCTGATGACAGATCTTCTCTTTACAATACCTTTTGTGATCTCTCAATCCAATATGTCTTTACTCTACTTTTCACTTCTCTGTCATTCTTCTTGATCTAGGCTTCTTCTCAAAATGACTTACTGTTCATCTCTCATGAACAACAACCCTTCTCTTCCAAAACTGTATATCTCTTTCTCACACACATTTTCTAGGGTTAGAAGCAATCTTATATGTCTTTTTAGATCTGGCAGCAAGATCTGGATCAACGATCAAGATCTATAATTTATGGTTAAATTGCATTCTGATTTCCTAATTGGCTCCATGCCATGCATAGTATAAAACAACTAAATGCACAATTAACTCAGTAGAAAAATATTAAATGCGTTCAAATGTTGGCCCAAATCTCATACAAGTCAGCCTAAACCATTGACATCAAAGTGTTAATCAATCCTGACATGTATGCAAAAAAATTTCTGCTCAACACTTAACATCTCTATCACTCAGCACTTAATATTCTACTCAGCTCAGCATGATGTAACTCGGCAACCTAAAACTTACTCAACAATGTTTCTCGGCCTTGAATGTTTAGCTCGGCCACAGTGATAACCAACTAAAAATGCCTAAGTAAATGACTAAGTGTAGGTCACTAATCACCAACAAAACTTAGGGGTTAACATAACCTTCTAGTATAATCATCAATAATTGAAACATAATATGTGTATTTTTCAATGGAAAGAACATCTACATGAATAAGCATATAAAATGAATAAGATAAAACAAACGAAAAGATTTATGGGAACTTGAGTAAAACTTAACACAATTTTATTTTCAATAAATGCAATTCTCATAGAATCACAATCAAGATTGTTGGTACTCCTAAATTTGGAACAAATTTGGAGTGACCATGTTAAATTTTTCAGACAAGCAAAGTCAATACCCTTGAAATTTGTATAAGAAGACTCAGTCAGAATGCTTGTAAAAGGTGCCCAGATGATTTTCATGAGGAACAAATTGGGGAGAAGCTTTAATGCCTTTCATTTGATGTATGCAGTGGGTCCTAGCTCCTGAATATCAATTCTGACATGTTTATGGACTAGTCATTTTGAGTTGGTCACCTAATTTTGTATTTTGCTAAATTGTCAATTTGCTATCCGGAGCCTACTTTGCTTCTGAATATCTTACACCCTGTTGAGTTTCATAAGCCATCACATTGGGAATGTGTTCCATGCATATCAAAGAGCTTATGTTTTAGATCTTAGATCATTTCGAATCCGTTTGATAAGTTTTCATACTTCCTAAAGTTGGTTGTTCATGAACTGTTTGCATTTTTGGTCTGCCTAGAAATCTGAATAGCCCATTTTGACATGTTAAAATTTTTGACCAATTCACCCAATTGAGAAAATTCCTTTTGTAATGTGTTCCAATGGTCACACACTCCATATTTTCCAGTCTGCAGACCTTTATGAAATCAGATGACAAGTTTTCAAAACCGTTCTAATAGTGATTAATTCTGATTTCATGTGTATTCAAGTGCAGAATTGCTAAGTGACCCACTTTGAGCTTTTGAAAATATATACCCGGGTGAACATTTTGGATAATTGACTTTTCCCTCATATTGTAAAAATAGGAGTGTACCTACCTAAAGATTTATAGACTCCTACCAATCCATTTATCCACTTTTCCAGAGCCTTTCTGTTTCCAGTTTAATGAAGTTTCTCTGAAAATGCTGAATCCAGAATTAAATGACATACTTTGTCCTTTCCTCATTTGCACCTTGTTCAAGGTTAGACATAATTGAATATTGATCTACATTGTAGACCTAGGAATGAACTCATCTGAAGATTCCCAAACTTTGACCAATCCGGTAGATCACTTTTCTTTGCCGACTCCAAACCCAATTTCTACATATCTGTTGTGCTTTGGTTCAGAAAGTGTTTAGGGTGCTATCTTTGCAGATTGGTATCAGTTCAGAAGTTTGTTTTCAGAACAAGATAATTAAGGGGTCATGTTCTACATATGACATTCAATCAAGATCCAGAGGTTGAGTTTCTAAAAGATCTTTTTGATGAACCTATGAATGTAGTTTCGAAGGTAGTTTGTTCACTTTGTAGTGTGGAAAAAGAGTTACATTTTCAGAATAGCCATTTTGCATAAGTGATATCTTTCTATCTGAAAGATATTTTTAGGGTCTGATTATGGGAACATCCTCATTGCATATGAATTTACTATTTGACCTAATGGTGAAATTTTAGAGCTTGTTTCAATATTTTTGCAAGGGTTTATCTAAAAGGGATTTATGGTGATTCAGTATTTGTACCTATGTAGTTTTCTGAAAGGCTAAGTTTGCATTGCTATATCTTGTGCCTGAGAATGAATATGAAGGAGCCCTTTCACATGCATAGTTATTATACATCAATGAATCTTCTTGCCAAGTGATGGGATTAGATTACTTGTTTCAGTAAATTTTTGAGACCAGTCCCGGGTGCCAGTTACCATTCAGGGGTTTAGTTTGCAGAATTGTACTGATTAGTTTGAAATATTCGTCAAATCAGTATTTTCTGATCCACATCTCTAGGTCAATCGAATTTTGGTAATAAAAGCTGTAGAAATGTGGATCTCAGTACATGTTTCAAAGAATGCGGTTTTTCCAAAGGAAGCAACAAGTCATGTTAACTTGACAGTTAGATCAACACCCGGATAGGTGGTTGGACATCGGCTCATCGATTTATCAAGTTGCCTTATTTTCAAATGGACAAATGGTGATGTCGTAGAAAGTTGCAGAGATGTTTATCATTCTAAATAATAATGGAGAATATGGCTCTTCTATTTTAGAACGTGGAATGTATATGGTCTAATAGCCGACAAAAGTATTAGAATCTTGTTCTAAAAGAAAATATCTTTGTTAAGCTTCCAAAAGGGTGGTTGACTATTATCATTGCCAAGAATTAGAAGGAATGGAGAGTTCTTAATTCATATTCAGATTTTGAAGATGGTTGCTAGAGCTATTTCGACATTCAAACAAGAAAAATACACCATTATATAGTGTTTGTGTATTATAATGAAATGAGAAATATGACTTGCGCAACATATGGTTTGAAATGGATTACAAAGTGAGGTGCCATGAGGGCAAACTATGCTGATTTTAAAGAAAATGTACATTGAAATTTCAAAGGTGCTAATGACAGATGCAATCCAAGATTATTCCAGAACAGTGATATGTTTATGAATGGTGCCAGCACTCATAAGGAAGGATTGGACTTTCATTTGCAAATGAATGTGCACAAAGTTTGCACAGACAATGAGGGCAGTTTGCAGTGTATTTTAAATGTTTTGTTTAAAGCTTCATTTTTCCATCTGCTGCGCAGTATTAATGGTGGGTGTTTGCAGATTTTAAAACATTCAATTTAAAGATTACTTTGCAATCCAGCATTGTCAATGGTCTGCACTGCTAAAGAAGATTGGGAGGACTGCAATCCTAGCAGATTGCGCAGACAATGAAGATTGGGGGGGCAGTTTTTAATGTATTTCTCTGCTATCAATCAGCGCATCAACCATGGAAGGGGGCATATGAACTGTTTGAATAGAATATTTCAAGGAAGTGCTCCATCCCAAGCTAATGCAATCTGCAGGTGTAAGCCACATTCCATTGAATACTCCCAAACAATGAGATGGACAGGTGTAATGCCATTTTCCCAGCCATGGTTTGCGCGGAGTAATATTGTTTTTGATTGTTTTGTTTTAAAATCTGCAAAGGATGAACACCATGTGCAGTTTCTTGGAGTTGAATGCCATGCAAAAAGAGGGGAAGGTAATGTGCAAAGTGATAAAGAAGATGCATTTTATTATAAACTAACAGCAAATCTACAGTTCCAGCAGTTTGTGCAAGCATTAAAGGAAGGGTTTTTGAAGTTTCCAAGTTAAAATATGCAAATGTGACACCATACAAAGGGGCACCCTGGCCATTAAAACACAGTGGTGCTTTCTATTTGCAAGATCACATTGTTATAAATGAGCAGTTCTCTTCATACCCCCAGCAAATATGGAAAACAGTGAGTTTGATATGTCCCACATTGTCTCTGTGGTGGGAATTTTTGGTATTTATATACCAAAACACATACATCAAAGGTAAGTATGAGAGCCTAAAGGCTCTTGGTGAGCTCCTAAGGGCTGGAGGTTGACTTGCCTGGGTTATACACAATATTTTAACATGAAATCTGAAAATGGCTTTAAACCACAAGATCTAATATCCCACATTGTTCCCATAGATGAAAACTGAAGTCTTTATATGCAAAAATGAAAACATATGAATTTGAAGTTGAAGAAGAGGTTATCCACACGCGCCTAGTCATCTGACCGCCTCATTTTTCATGCCCAAAAATGAAGGAGAACAAATTTTGATGAAAATGGCATATGGCGTTGGTCGCATGGTCGCGAGATGCACTTTGTCGCCCAGTCGCAGAAAGGCCCCAGTCACCCAGTCGGGAGGCAAGTTGCAGGTAGCCGCCAGAATTCAGAGACCTGGTGACTGACCGCTAGCGGTTAGTCGCGCAGTCGGGAGATGTCAAAATAAGCCGTGGAGACTTGCCGTGAATTAGCCAAATGCCAAAGATGACTGTCGCAACATAGAGATTTCTGCTAGTCGCGTAGTCGCTAGATGGAGTTAGCCACCGGATGCCAGTCGCGAGGTCACCTAGGGATGACAGATGAGGTAAAAATGGCTCGCGACTTAGAGACTAAGGTTATCACATGGTCGCCAGATGCAATTAATGTTAAAATGAGTTAAGCACAGTTTGTGACAGCGAATAAGAGGGTGCCACTTGTCAAAATCTGGTGTTTTCTAGCCAAAATATGCATAAATCTGAGGTTTTCAAAGATTTTAAAATGTGCACAGGGTTAGTTTAAAAGGGAATTTTATAAATTTTATTACAAATCTTTATATGTTTATTCCCGGAGGTTTTTTGAAGACACTGGAAATCAGATTTTTGCAGAATGAAGGATCAGATTTGGGGATAGAAAAGAATGATTAATTTTGCAGACAGGAACAAATATATTTGTTTTTAAGTCTTGACAGACGATTTTCAAGGAGATATTTTCAAAGGGAGATATGACTGGATTTCAGAGATATTTTGAAGATAAAATCAGATATTTTCTCAAATAGATGGACTCAGTTTTTAATGATATATCAGATGTTTTGAAGACTTGTAATGACAAGTAAAATCAGATTTGTGAAGTCATCTAGAAGGATCAGATATTTTCAAAAGAAGGAATGGGTGCAAATCAAATTTGAAGAGAAGGACAGGTGTTGGCTAGACAAATTTTTTAGGGTTTCTTCTCTTCTATATCTTTCTTTCTTTTCTCAGTTGTAAGGGTCCTTTTCCTCTGCTCTGTTCTAGTTTTTTCCTGCAGATGCCCAGAGCAGGTCCCTGTTGGTCTTGCAGAAATTTTATTGTAAGATATACTTTTATGTCTTTGTATATTCATGAAAGCTTATTGTCCAGATGTGTTGAGGCAAAATACAGTAATAGAATATAATGTGGTTCTCCCTCTTTCATATTATCTTGTCTCTTTGCATTATGTTTGTGCTCTAGTGTGTTTCACCTATAAGGCATTTGAAATACACCAGCTATAAGGTAGTTTGTTTAATTATTTATGAGTTCCTTTCAAGGAGAGGACTAAGTTTCATAGATGATTTCAGAGAGCAAAGCATTGTGATAAGGATTTGATGCAGATGTATGTATATGAGAGGATA
>MU226000.1:3573856-3584534 GCA_018584345.1 Thuja plicata
AAGTTGGTTTAACAAAGATACATAGCAAATCAGTGTCCACATTAATACATACTGTGTAAACAGAAATCATAAGAGGTAAAACCTGCCTGAGTATATGTGGAGCTCAAAAATGAAGAAGGACCTTATCTAGTCCTTAGAAATTAGGCTTTTCTTGTCTCTAAATCAGTATTAGAAGGCATGGTGTTCAAGTAATCATTTCAAGCACTGTGGTTCATATAAGAAAAATCCCTAACAAATTGGCGACTCTGCTAGGGAGTAAGTATACAAAGCTTATTAAAGAAATCATAATTTTTGGAGTGAGTCAATAGTAAGACAGTCATAGAGTCATGTGTTACAAAAAAGAAAGGATATATTCCTTATGTTTTATAAAAAGAGTCAAGTCTGTCTGTTGTTTGCTGCAAAGTGTCTGAAAGTTGCAAGTTTCTCCAAGATAGTATCAAAAGAATCTCACTGCTGGTGAGTGGCGACTCTGAGCTTTGATTTGCACCAGTGTGCATATTGAAGAAAGACTAAAAAAAGAAGGTGGACTTGCAGCAACAGTGACAGTAGATTTTTGGACTCTTATGATTAGAGGAATCATAAAAAGTTCTATGTTGGAGATGTTAAGTTGTTGATTTAAAGAAGTCAGAGTTGGGAAGAAGTTCTCAGCTATTCAAATATTTTCCTGTGCAAAGAGGTGGTAGCTCTACGAAATTCTGAAGTTGATTTGGAGGTGTTTTCAAGTCACATGTTTGCAGCAACTTCTTCATACTCCGGGTATTTTTATTTTCATTGGATAAGTCTTTTGTTCCATGAAAATCAGCTATACATAAGTTTTTCCTGTTAAGTGGTCAGCACTGAGTAAGAAGGAAAAAAGAGGCAGTTTGTAATCTTTTGACTGCTAAGATGTCATATTCTTGTGATTGGAGGGGTGGTAATTTGTATGAGGCAATTAGTTTTGCGGGTATCCCTGGATATCCGAATCATATTCCATCAAAGGTGAGGGAGTGTTTGCCAAAGTTTGCTGGTTTTGGTGAACAGTCAGCTGAGAAACATTTAGAAAAATTTGTTGACTTGGTTGACAGTCATAATATTTCACATGAGGATATATTGATGAAGCTTTTTGTGATGTCCTTAGTTGATGTTGCAAGAGACTGGTTTAAAGACTTACCTCATTACTCAATAGAATCCATGGAAGCATTAGAGGCTTCTTTTATTAAAAAATTTAGTGATTTTGAGCAACTTAGTGATGTAGAGAAATGTAGTGAAGAAGAGCACAGTGATAAACATGGTATATTTGAATCAAAATATTTTATATCAGAAGTTGATCTTATCAAAGAAGAAACAACTATGTTGAAGCAAAGGCTTCAAGAAATTGTGGTATTACTTTTACAACAACACATGAGCAGGGAGGAAGGTGAATCGCCAACTGATTTTTTCACAAGATTCACTAATAAGCTACAAGGTTATGGTATCATTTTTTTTCCTCAGGATCTTGTATGGGCAGATTTATTTGTTGAGTTTTGTTTCCCCCATACATGCAATTTACCAATTACTTAGAGGGTAGAATTTTTTCAGCAAGTTATAGAATGGATAAAATGTTTTTCCTAAAGACATATATGATGTTGAAAACAATGATAATGAATCTGAAAATTCTGAGTTTATTGAAGAATCTGACAGTGAATCTGAATTTAATGATGTTGAAAGTGATGAATTTATGTTTAGTGATGAAGAATCTATCGCTGGTGAAGATACTGCTGGAATTAATATTGATAATAAGCTTTATGAACAGAAAGATGATGAGAAAGATATATGCAACCAGCAAGATAACAGTTATGATGCAGACATAAGTGTTTGTAGTGAGATCATTACACAAGAAGATATTATTTCAGAGGTTTCACTACAAGACTCCAACAAAGAAGAAATTTGCAGCATCATGCAAGAAGACAGTAAAGAGATAAATGAAGAGGATGACTGTTGTTCCCTTCACAGTGAGAAAATTGCAGAGATTTTATCTTTTGAGTATCTCAGATATTCAGGAAATAGAACCTTTGAACTTTCATGTCCAGCATTGATTTTGATAAGGAAAGTGAATTAGTGCATTCTGATTTAGACATATGTGATACTCTTTCTTCTTGCACTCCTTCTTCATTAGGCTACAATTAAATTTAGTTTGATTTATCAGATGATGATATTTTCAGTGTGGTTTCAGATTCAGTAGATGCGGAAAATCTAAATACGGAGTTGAGTACTGATTTAGAGAATAGTGTGGATTTTGAATCTTGTCTTGATTCTAAGTCTGCCTTTGAACTATTTAATGATGGTCAATCAGTGGCTCAAGTCCTAGAAGAAGAAACAAAATGTGCTGTTATTTACCCTCCCACCCACCACTTTTCTTTGAGCTTGTTTGATGTTGATAAGTTGCAAGATGTTCCTATTTTTGATGAAGAAGTTATTGCTCCATGTCCTAAGTTTGATTATGACCAAGGTATGTTTTCTTTTGAGAGACAAATGATGGATGTGAATGGATCTAATGATGCTTGCCCAAACAATATGACAAAGATTGAGTATCCCCCCTTTTAGTTGAACTGTAAGTTTTTTAGTTGTGGTTTACAGCTGAAAGATGATAAATGTCATAGATATCTAAATATGTTCTTATCTAACGAATGTGACATGTATGTGCCACAATTTTTTTATGATGAAAAATCTGCCTAATGTTTATAGAAGATCATATGAAGAATATGCAGATTTGTTTTTGTATGATGAGTTGATACATGATGACAGTGTGTTCAATCAGACAGTCAAGAGTGGCACTGTTATCCTATTTTTGAAACATGGGGCAGAGAGCTTTGTGTTTGACAGAGGTAAAATCTGATCTCAGTTGTGGGGCTTTGGGCCTCTTGTAGATAATATACATATTGTACAGTTGCTTTCCCTTTCAGTTGTGTGTTTGCTTTCAGTTAGAGGTTTCCCCGTTTTTGAGAAGAGAGAAAAGTTTTGAGAGGTGAAAGTTGAGAAGAGAAGAAAAGAAAGGGTAAAGTCTGACTTTGAAGTTTTTTGGGGTGGTCTGCTACTCTAGAGATCTGTGGTTCTTGGTATAAAATTGTTTTTAACTATCCTCAGTCAGAGCCACTATTGGTACTCCTAAATTTGGAACAAATTTGGAGTGACCATGTTAAATTTTTCAGACAAGCAAAGTCAATACCCTTGAAATTTGTATAAGAAGACTCAGTCAGAATGCTTGTAAAAGGTGCCCGGATGATTTTCATGAGGAACAAATTGGGGAGAAGATTTAATTCATTTCATTTGATGTATGCAGTGGGTCCCAGCTCCTGAATTTCAATTCTGACATGTTTATGGACTAGTCATTTTGAGTTGGTTGCCTAATTCTGTATTTTGCTAAATTATCAATTTGTTGTCTGGAGCCTACTTTGCTTCTGAATATCTTACACCCTATTGAGTTTCATAAGCCACCACTTTGGGAATATGTTCCATGCATATTAGAGAGCTTATTTTTTAGATCTCAGATCATTTTGAATCCATTTGATAAGTTTTCATACTTCCTAAAGTTGGTTGTTCATGAACTGTTTGCATTTTTGTTCGGCCTAGAAATCTGAATAGCCCATTTTGACATGTTACAACTTTTGACCAATTCACCCAATTGAGAAAATTCCTTTTGTACTGTGTTCTAGTGGTCACAGACTCCATATTTTCCATTCTGCAGATCTTTATGAAATCAGATGACAAGTTTTCAAGAACCATTCTAATAGTGATTAATTCTGATTTCCTGTGTATTCAAGTGCAGAATTGATAAGTGACCCACTTTGAGCTTTTGAAAATATATACCCGGGTGAACATTTTGGATAATTGACTTGTCCCTCATATTGTAAACATAGGATTGTACCTACCTGAAGATTTATAGACTCCTACCAATCCATTTATCCACTTTGCCAGAGCCTTTCTGTTTCCAGTTTAATGAAGTTTCTCTGAAAATGCTGAATCTAGAATTAAATGACATACTTTGTCCTTTCTTCATTTGCACCCAGTTTGAGGTCAAACATAATTGAATATTGATCTACATTGTAGACCTAGGAATGAACTCATCTACAGATTCCCAAACTTTGACCAATCCGGTAGATCACTTTTCTTTGCCGATTACAAACCCAATTTCTACATATCTGTTGTGCTTTGGTTTAGAAAGTGTTTAGGGTGCTATCTTTGCAGATTGGTATCAGTTCAGAAGTTTGTTTTCAGAACAAGATAATTAAGGGGTCATGTTCTACATATGACATTCAATCAGGATCCAGAGGTTGAGTTTCTGAAAGATCTTTTTGATGACCCTATGAATGCAGTTTCAGAGGCAGTTTGTTCACTTTGCAGTGCGGAAAAAGAGTTACGTTTTCAGAATGGCCATTTTTCATAAGTGATATCTTTCTATCTAAAAGATATTTTTAGGGTCTGATTATGGGAACATCCTCATTGCATATGAATTTACTATTTGACCTAATGGTGAAATTTCAGAGCTTGTTTCAATATTTTTGCAAGGGTTTATCTAAAAGGGATTTATGGTGATTCAACATTTGTACCTATGTAGTTTTCTGAAAGGCTAAGTTTGCATTGCTATATCTTGTGCCTGAGAATGAATCTGAAGGAGCCCTTTCACATGCATAGTCATTATACATCAATGAATCTTCTTGCCAAGTGATGGGATCAGATTACTTGTTTCAGTAAATTTTTGAGACCAGTCCCTGGTGCCAGTTACCATTCAGGGGTTCAGTTTGCAGAATTGTACTGATTAGTTTGAAATGTTCGTCAAATTAGTATTTTCTGATCCACATCTCTAGGTCAATCAAATTTTGGTTATAAAAGCTATAGAAATGTGGATCTCAGTACATGTTTCATAGAATGCGATTTTTCCAAAGGAAGCGACAAGTCATGTTAACTTGACAGTTAGATCAACACCCAGATAGGTGGTTGGACATCGGCTCATTGATTTATCAAGTTGCCTTATTTTCAAATGGACAAATGGTGATGCCGTAGAAAGTTGCAGAGATGTTTATCATTCTATATAATAATGGAGAATATGGCTCTTGTATTTTAGAACATGGAATGTATATGGTCGAATAGCCGACAAAAGTATTAGAATCTAGTTCTAAAAGAAAATATCTTTGTTAAGGTTCCAAAAGGGTGGTTGACTGTTATCATTGCCGAGAATTAGAAGGAATGGAGAGTTCTTAATTTATATTCAGATTTTGAAGATGGCTGCTAGAGCTATTTCGACATTCAAACAACAAAAATACACCATTATATAGTGTTTGTGTATTATAATGAAATGAGAAATATGACTTGCGCAACATATGGTTTGAAATGGATTACAAAGTGAGGTGCCATGAGGGAAAACTATGCTGATTTTAAAGAAAATGTACATTGAAATTTCAAAGGTGCTAATGACAGATGTAATCCAAGATTATTCCAGAACAGTGATATGTTTATGAATGGTGCCAGCACTGATAAGTAAGGATTGGACTTTCATTTGAAAATGAATGTGCACAAAGTTTGCACAGAGAATGAGGGCAATTTGCAGTGTATTTTAAATGTTTTGTTTAAAGCCTCATTTTTCCATCTGTTGCGCAGTATTAATGGTGGGTGTTTGCAGATTTTAAAACATTCAATTTAAAGATTACTTTGCAATCCAGCATTGTCAGTGGTCTACGCTGCCAAAGAAGATTGGGAGGACTGCAATCCCAGTAGATTGCGCAGATAATGAAGATTGGGGGGGTAGTTTTTAATGTATTTCTCTGCTATCAATCAACACATCAACCATGGAATGGGGCATATGAACTGTTTGAATAGAATCTTTAAAGGAAGTGCTCCATCCCAAGCTAATGAAATCTGCAGGTGTAAGCCACATTCCATTGAATACTCCCAAACAATGCGATGGACAGGTGTAATGTCATTTTCCTAGCCATGGTTTGCGCAGAGTAATGTTGTTTTTGATTGTTTTGTTTTAAAATCTGCAAAGGATGAACACCATGCACAGTTTCTTGGAGTTGTATGCCATGCAGAAAGAGGGGAAGGTAATGTGCAAAGTGATAAAGAAGATGCATTTTATTATAAACTAACAGTAAATCTATAGTTCCAGCAGTTTGCGCAAGCATTAAAGGAAGGGTTTTTGAAGTTTCCAAGTTAAAATCTGCAAATGTGACACCATACAATGGGGCGCCCTAGCCATTAAAATGTAGTGGTGATTTCTATTTGCAAGATCACATTGTTATAAATGAACAGTTCTCTTCATACCCCCAGCAAATATGGAAAATAGTGAGTTCTATATGTCCCACATTGTCTCTATGGTGGCTGTTTTTGGTATTTATATACCAAAACACATACATCAAAGGTAAGTATGAGAGCCCAAAGGCTCTTGGTGAGCTCCTAAGGGATAGAGGTCAACTTGCCTAGGTTATACACAGTATTTTAACATGAAATCTGAAAATGGCTTTAAACCATAAGATCTAATATCCCACATTGTTCCCACGGATGAAAACTGACGTCTTTATATGCAAAAATGAAAACACATGAATTTGAAGTTGAAGAAGAGGCTATCCATGCGCGTCCAGTCATTCGACCGCCTCGGCTTTCATGCGCGAAAATGAAGGAGAACAAATTTTGATGAAAATGGCATATGGCGTTGGTCGCATGGTCGCGAGATGCACTTGGTCACCCAGTTGTAGAAAGGCCCCAGTCGCCCAGTCGGGAGGCAAGTTGCAGGTAGCCGCTAGAATTCAGAGACCTGGCGACTGACTACTAGCGATTAGTCGTGCAGTCGGGAGATGTCAAAATAAGCCGCAGAGACTTGGCGCGAAGTAGCCAGATGCCAAAGATGATTGTCGCGACATAGAGATTGCTACTGGTCGCATATTCACTAGATGAAGTTAGCCACCGGATTCCAGTCGCGAGGTCGCCCAGGGATGACAAGTGAGGTAAAAATGGCTCGCGACTTAGAGACTAAGGTTGTCGCATAGTCGCCAGATGGAATTAATGTTAAAATGAGTTAAGCACAGTTTGTGACAGCGAATAAGAGGGTGCCACTTGTCAAAATATGGTGTTTTCTAGCCAAAATATGCATAAATCTGAGGTTTTCAAATATTTTAAAATGTGCACAGGGTTAGTTTAAAAGGGAATTTTATAACTTTTATTGCAATTCTCATTTCGACGACACATCTATGTTGTTTTGTGAAGACACTGGAAATTAGATTTTTGCAGAATGAAGGATCAGATTTGGGGATAGAAAAGAATGATTAATTTTTCAGACAGGAACAAATATATTTGTTTTTAAGTCTTGACAGAGGATTTTCAAGGAGATATTTTCAAAGGGAGATATGACTGGATTTCGGAGATATTTTGAAGATAAAATCAGATATTTTCTCAAATAGGTGGACTCAATTTTTAATGATATATCAGATGTTTTGAAGACTTGTAATGACAAGTAAAATTAGATTTGTGAAGTCATCCAAAAGGATCAGATATTTTCAAAACAAGGAATGGGTGCAAATCAAATTTGAAGAGAAAGACAGGTGTTGGCTAGACAAAATTTTTAGGGTTTCTTCTCTTCTATATCTTTCTTTCTTTTCTCAGTTGTAAGGGTCCTTTTCCTCTGCTCTGTTCTAGTTTTTTCCTGCAGATGCCCAGAGTAGGTCCCTGTTGGTCTTGTGGAAATTTTATTGTAAGATATACTTTTATGTCTTTGTATATTCATGAAAGCTTATTGTCGCGATGTGTTGAGGTAGAATACAGTAATAGAATACAGTGTGGCTCTCCCTCTTTCATATTATCTTGTCTCTTTGCATTCTGTTTGTGCTCTAGTGTGTTTCACCTGTAAGGTATTTGAAATACACCAGCTATAAGGTAGTTTGTTTAATTATTTATGAGTTCCTTTCAAGGAGAGGACTAAGTTTCATAGATGATTTCAGAGAGCAAAGCATTGTGATAAGGATTTGATGCAAATGTATGTATATGAGAGGATAGTTTGTAAGGCACTCTATCTCAGCTGCATATAGTTTGTAAGGCACTCTATAGTATCTCTATTAGTTTATCTCTGTTGATTCATGTTTTCATTGACTCTTTGCCCAAGGGATAGGCACTGGTCTAGAGTATAGTTTGCAGTCTATTCCTCATCCACTATCAAAAATCATTTCAATTAAACATACTTTTGTTACTGAGAAAAAATGAGCTAAACTCATAAGGAATTGTATCAGTAGGATACTATTCAGTTTGTTAATCCCTTGAAGAGTGGATCATTAGGTTATCCCTCCTACAATAAAAGGAAGAAGGATGAAAATCCTTGTATCACTGGTTCTTGTTATATTTACAACTATAGTTTGTATGGTTAAATCTTGCATTTGATTATGCTTGGTCATTTGTAAGATGATTTATAAGTTGGTTTAACAAAGATACATAGAAAATTAGTGTCCACATTAATACATACTGTGTAAATAGAAATAATAAGAGGTAAAACCTGCCTGAGTATATGTGGAGCTCAAAAACGAAGAAGGACCTTATCCAGTCCTTAGAAATTAGGATTTTCTTGTCTCTGAATCAGTATTAGAAGGCATGGTGTTCAAGTAGTCATTTCAAGAACTGTGGTTCATACAAGAAAAATCCCTAACAAAGATTATAATTAATCAAACCTCCAATAAGTTTTCTATTTTTTTTTAATTTATTAGAGCATTCTATCCAATGTGGTAAAGTCTCTAATACCATAACATAGTATTATCTACACATGACTTTTATACAGAAGAAAAAAGACCCTTAGGTGACCAAAATCCATAACCATCTGTTGACAATGAAACCTTCGCCTTTTCCAACAAAGTAACTACATTTTTTGTATTCACATAGGTACTATGATACTTGATGGGGAGCTCACTCAAAACAAAACTCTTTCTCCAATAAAGACCTCTCTTTGGGCCTGCTTAGGGTGTCCTTATCTACCCTATCCAGAGGATGATTCTATGATCCTATTTCTCACTTTGAACTCTCCACCAACTTCAAACTTCCACTAATCCCTTCTCCATTCAACTATGCACCATAGGCTCTATTGAACCACCAAACCTCCCAATCCTCTATTGGCTACTAGGATGGGTCTCCTAACCTTTTCTAGATCACCTTCAATGATTTCCAACTCAATTGGATGGACTTTGAAAAAGATTTCTAGTTGAGTACTTGGGTTTGTTGTTTTGAGGCCTTGTAGCCTTTTTGGTCAATTAGGCCTCCTAGGAACTGGTTTTCTTGGAATTCCTCACAACAAACCTTAACACCCCTCAAAACCAATTATGGATTATTTTTAGGTATATCCTAGGCTCTAGGATTTTCAAATTTTTAGACCCCCACTCTATCTATACATAGGATTTTCAAGAAACTCATACTTTTAAGGGTTTTGGCAACATGTACACTAGTCTATGTTATTTTCTTGAAAAAAGTTACTCATTAAACTCCACTGATCCTTTCCTTGCATCCAATTATCAAGGACACACTCCTCTACATTCTCCCACCATTTATTGGTTTCGTCCAATCTATCTAGCATGCTTTTCCTGTCACTGTTCCTTCCAAGCTCGTAACTAGAATGCACTAGCAATCGCATAGGGATTGGTGTTAAAATTGATTCCCCTACACAAAAAGACTCCACAAGACATATATACACTATAAATGTAGTCTGATACTTGATTCCAAGAGGCCATAGAGATTGGACAATGGGAATTCAAGCGGGGTACATATTTACATGACTGGGTTAGAACTAGACATAGAACCAGAAGAAAAGAAAGAATTTACAAAAACCTAACCAGTAATAGTAGATAACTAAAAAAATTCCATAGTGAGTAATTACATGTAAAAACACAAAGTATCAATGCAGTAATTCATTACTTTCAATCCACTAACCAATTGGATAAAAGCTCTGTTACAAAACATAGTGACAAACAGTCCTTTCCAAAGCTCAATCCATACACAATGACAAATAACCCTTAGTTTATGTTATCTTCCATCTTATATATGTTATCCTTTCATGTTAAGACACTAAGGTTGGAATTTGGGCACCATTAAAGCCCTTTCCTAAACTTTAGGAAATGTTGTCATGACAACTTTTCAAAATTGAAAAGTTTTTGATTACGGTAAAAGCAGGTTTTGAAGGGAACCCCGAAACCCTTTAACAACAAAACAGAAGACAAGGAAAAAAAAGCCCCAAAAATGACAGAATAACCCAAAAGGGGGGCTAATCAACAGAGGGTCAAAACCCAGATTTTGCAAAAACTACAATCAAAACATTAAACAAAATAACAGCTGGAAGGAAAACAGGGAATAAACCCGCCAGCACAAACATCAATACCACGAATTCAGAAAGTTTTCAGCTTCAACCAGCTGTGACCTCATAGTTGACACATTCTCTTTCAGCTTGAGAATTTCTGGATCTTCATTCCTATGCACCTTAGATCTTGTTCGAGTGCCTGGACCCGATTGCTGAGAAGTTACAGGGTGGTCAGCAGTTTCTTTGTTGTTTTCCAGCCAACTACTCAGAGAAATCAAATTCTCGAGTGTTGCTCTCATACCTGTATTAACCAGTGTGAGTAAGTATTTGAGCATATCTTCATTCCCATTGACCTTCTTCTGGATGGGATTCATTGCTTCTTCAACTGCATTTCTTATTTTTACC
>MU226000.1:3591986-3609255 GCA_018584345.1 Thuja plicata
AAAGAATCCCGTTTTCCTCCTTCTCGAGAACGGAAACGGTCTGAATCTTTTTCCCCCTCCCCTTCCTTGTCACCTTCCTTGAAACTCCTACTACCTTCTGCAGTTTTCGACTGCTCACCTCCTCCCGTAGGTTTCCCGCCCACAGGGGAATTCAAATTCACTCCATCCCTCCGGTCCGCTCCGCTCCGCTCCATCTCTGATGTAAAGAGTTATTGTTATCAGTGTCAAAATTGAAAATTGAAAATTGAAAAGTTGTCATGAGCAACTTTTACATTTTTTTGCATTTCACCATTCCACTATGTCTAATGACCCAAGTTGACTTGAAATCATCGTGTAAGACCTCCAAACACATAAAACAAAAAAATCCCAAATGTCACTCCATTTTGGGATCAAAACCAAAGTTTGACCTCTTGGTTGACTTCCTAGGATTTGGACACTAGATCTTAGTGAAACATCCAAATATCTTAAGAAAAACACACCTAAATCAACACACCGCTAAATAAACTATGGGAATTTATAAGTATTCCTTATTCACTAGGTGGTTGGCCAAACCAACCTACAAGAAAAAATGTCACAAGATCCTCACAAGACCTTTTTGGGTGCTCCTACACAATTCTCCCCCTACAACAAGAAAATTAGGTTACCTATGGTGTGATCAACGCCATGCTTATGCCATGATTCTTGAAGTCTCCTTCTTCTATCCATGTATCCTTTGACTCTGGTTGGTGTTCCCATTTTACCTAGTGTTTTGTGTAGATCTTGTTTCTAGTTTTCTTCTTCACCCTTGAATCTAGAATCTTCTCCACTTGTGGTTTAGCTTGAATAGGTACTCTAAGTTTCTCCACATCCATAATCACCTCTATACTATACTCTCCTTCACCTACATCTGGACCCTTGTATGGAATAGTGTCCTTCACATTAAAAATTAGAGAAATAGACATCTCCTTGGGTAGGTCTACCTTATAATCATTGGCACCATACTTGGCTATCACCTTACATGGTTCCAACTTCATTTGTAACTTTCTTGGTACCTCTTTTCTATAGCCTAGCCTTGTTTAATAATATCATCACCTAGTCTCCTACTTTAAATTGTACATATCTCCTTCCTTCATCTTTCTTAGCCTTCAACTTCTGCTAGGCCTCCACTAGAGTCTTTTTCACTTTCTCTCTTGGGATTAATGGGAAGTAGTACTAAGAAGGGAGGGGTGAATTAATAGCTCTAAAACTTTTAATACTTTTGACCTTTCATCTTTAGTAATCAATCTTTACTGTATTACCGACCATATTTGATGTTATTTATTATGCATGTAGTATTAATTCATAAAATTAATTATATGAAACATTCATGAAAGTAATAGACACATATCACAAGATATGATATCATAGAAAACTCCTATTAGGAAGTAAAAACTACAGTGGGGATGACACCCAAAAAACTTCACTATTTGTAGAATGGAAGGGAGCTGGTAAAGGCTTATAATTGATCACTTCTGATGATCTACCCTGTTAGGAGTATTAATGTGGAGACATATTAGGATATACTCTATTAAGAGCTTTTAGAAACACTAATGAAGTGTGCACTCAGTTAAGAGATTTACAATAGGACTGTTAAGTCCACCTTCCTTGAAAGGATTTCTTAAGTGTACCCCACTTGTTAGAATGTGTACAATATGTTTGACTTGATTGTATGCAATCTATAATTGCTGATTACATATCCTTTAAAGTTCATAGTAGATGAATATCACCTATAGTGATTAATACCTTTTTCTTCTAGTCGGTAGCCTGTGTTTTGTTCTTGAAAATTGATTTGATCTTTGTCTATGTTGTCGCATGAATTCTCTTGTCTGATCCTTAGATTCTCTTAGTGGCTACAATCATCATTGAAAAACATGTTCACAATTGATTGAGCATCTATTTATACAAGTATTTTACCTATTTTAGAATCACACATTACAATGTTAACTCTAGATCCAAGGTATACAACTTGTCCTTGATCTTTTAGTTTGCATGTTTTAAAATAGTTAAACTGATAAAAACAATAATAGTTACATTGCTTTCTCCGCACGTAATGGATTTAAAAAAAATCAAGAAGCTAAATATAAAACTTCAGTTATTTATTTGACATGGAAAGTGAGATCCACTTTTTGCGGGATGTAACTGACTGTCGGTTCTTGATCATCGGTCTGAACTAAAGGTCTGTCAGTGTTCTTTCATTGAACTAATTATTGAGTTCCCTTTATCTATCGGGTTCCACTCTTTGATTGTTTCATTAGGTTGCACTGTTGGTTACTCATCGGGTTCCCTTGTCCTTTTTGTCATCAGGTAACACTGAATAGTGTTTGTCAGGATGCTTTGTACTTCATAGTATCGGTAACCTTGGTGTAGGGTAGTGATGTTCCCTGTCTATCAGTGTAGTATAAACTGATGGTTTTTATCATTTTTTTCCTTGCATATACTAATGGAAAAATATAATGTCTTTAATCTCCCCTTTTGACATTAGTATCAAAAATTGATATGTGCATAATACTAAAGTGTTTAGTATGTACACCATGTATATATCCTTGTCATTATATGACTCCCCCTAACTATATGCATTGGTATAGTGTAAGTATATCTACATGTATACTTTCCTTTATACTATACATTCCCCTTTTTGTTGTTTTTTCTTTCAAATGACTGAATGTACATATCATTTCTTCCTTTCATTTTCCCCTTTTACTAATTGATTCTACATATCATTTCCCCCTTTTTTGATAATCATGACAAAAATGTACAACTTATAAGTTGTCAAAAATGTGACAAAAATGTGTAACTTACAATGTGTCAAGAATGTGGGAGTGGGTGTTCTTGATATCTTCGATCATTTTCTCCCATTTTTCTTTGAGTTCTATTGCTATGTGCTCTAAATCAATTTTGGCATGTATATCATAAATGTTGTCTAGGACAGACATTTATGGCATGGAAATAAGTGCTCTTGCCTCTGTCATATGGTTTTGCAGTAATGAGAGTGTCAGTAAGAGTTGAGATTGAAGCTCATTTACCTCATCTCTAAACTTGGTTTCTACAATCTGGATGTATTGTCTTAGCTTCTTGGCTTGCTTGAGCTGTTCATTATGCAATTTGATTGCCTCTTCAATGTTTGTGAGACTTTGTGCACTTTTTTGAAGATCAACATCTATCTATTCTATCTTTTCAGTATACTCCTTCATGAGTTTATCTAACATGCATAATTTCTGTATTAAGACTATAGCTTCTGAAATTATTGGGTCTATTGTGCTTACCATTTCAGATAGCTTAACCCTTTGAAGTGCCACTTCTTGGCTTATTTTTTTAGCTAACTTGAATTCATACTTCTTCTCAAGTCTAGCTTCCATAACCTTCTCAGCATCTATGTTTTGAGATGTGATAGCATCGGTGAGAACCACTAATTGATCAAGCATGGAGGTTGTTTGATCAACGTCTATATCAGGTACAATTTGCTGAAATATTCCTTGTGCAATTTCAAGTACCTTTGCTTCTCTAGTGGCTTTTCTCAACTTATCCTGTATGGCTTTCCTTTCACAAAGTATTACATACTTTGTTAACTCAGTAGGATCCAATGTTCTAGGATCACATACTAGAATCTCAATAATTTCATCCAGAGTAACTGGATTCCTATTCTTTCTCTTCTTCTTCCTTGAGATTTGGGTAGAGGAAGATGTATGAACTACCATTACAAGTTCATTTGTCTTCTTAGAGGTGCTCGGTGAAGGCTTTGTAGATGAAGCTTCTTGTGTTTTTTTCTTAGGGTTCACCTGTCCAATTGGTGAAGATGTCTCTCCATCAACCTTGGGTCTTTCTATAGATTTCTCTTTTGTTTTCTTCTCTTGTTCACCTATCTTTGCTTCTCCACTCTTTTCCTTCTTCTTTTCCTCTCCTACTTATTGCTTTTCTTCTATATTCTGATTAGTAGACTTGTCTTTCTGATCATCGATTGCAGCTTGATCTGCAGTTGTATCTTTTGGTTCATCAGTTGTATCTTTTGTCTCTACATCACCCTTAGCTTTGGGTATGCTTATATCTACTGCACTAGATTCTTCATTTCCCTCTAGCAGATTGATGGCCTTCATCAATACTGGCATGTTATTCTATGTTCCCACTTGTGTTGTATCTATAAGTGTGTCCTTCTCATCGATTTGATCTTGTTGAGCAGTGACATCTTCATCTTTTTGTATTTGATCTACAACGTCCAGACCTGTGATGTCAATAATTGAAGTGTCTGGCCATATTTCATCAACAACATCCATTTTGTTATTTATTTTTGTCTCCAATTCTTGTTGCTTGGTTTGATCCTTAAGAGATATGAAAATTACATCATCTTCTTTCTGTCGATCTTTATCAGAGTCATAATGAGTGATGTCTTGAATGTCAAGATCATCCATGACTTTGTCTAAGTAAATGGGCTCATTATTATCTACATTATCCAAAGCAATGTTCTTAGGACTTGCTTTATCTTTCTCCTCCTCTACATGAAGTGTGTGAGTGAGAAGTAAGTTATTCTCACAACTTGTTGACTTTGTAGGTAGATCTAGGATTTTTCTCCATTTGGCCTTGGTCATGCTATCTAGCTCTATAAATTTATCCTCTAGCACTTTGTAAGCTCTTATCTTTGCTACAAATTTACTTGAGTGCTTTTTCATTATTTCTTTGATCTCTTCCATTTTTGATTCGGAAGGCATGAGTGTGACAAGTACGCTCTCCATTGCTTCCTTTTCTGTGTGTAAAGCATATGACCATTGTTGTGAATTTTTTTCACCTAGTTCTTTGGGTATTTGGCCTACAAATTCTACTGGTACATATTTGAACTTGACCATTGCCCTGATTATTGCATCTTGTATCTTATGTTGATCCTCTGGCTCAAGTTTCTCCCACTATCTAATTTTCCTATCAGTCATTGTACCAGTTGTTGCAATTGAATTGGAAATTTCATCCATTGTTCTAGGGGCTGATCTTTTCTCTATATCAGTCTCATCCTCTTTTGAATCTTCTATGCCAGCTTTTGTCCTAACCAGTCTTTTCCTCCTTTTGTTAGGTGTTTGTTTCATAGTTTTCTTCTATTTTTGTTGCTTCCTTTTATAGGTCATCACTTAAAATTTATTGAGAGGTGTAGTGGCTTTTACAATTTGACTTCTTTCTCTCCAAGCCACAGTGGTTCTTGGTTTCTTGGTAGGAGGTGGAGGTGTATCAGATTCAGTGGCCTTAGAATTTGATTATTTCTTATCTTCCTCTTCACTGATGGTACCCTGTTCCTCAGTTTCCTCTATTTTTTCTATTTCCTCCTCATTTACCGACAACATATTTTCAAGATTCTTCACCATCTTGTTTTTCTTATTGACAGTCTTCTTAATTAATAGGCCTAATTTTATCTTTGACTTGGCCTCTTCATATGTCCCAAATCTTGGTTGTTTACTGTCAAGTGGCTCATTCAACAATGCATCAATTGCAATTGTTGCTTGATATATGTTAATCTCATAGTCAAGAGGTGCTAACCAGGCTGTCCTTGGTACAACTAGTTTAATGTGAGTGAAATAAAAATCCACCATGAAATATATTTCATCCCTATGTTTCTCAATCAACTGTTTAGTGATCCTCACTCTTTCCATCATCTTTTCCTTGAAGTCAAGGAAGTATTCAGTCATTACTAAATCAAAGTTTTAACCTAGTGACTTGATAAGGTCACTAATCTGCAATGTGACTCAATTTGTAGTGTCCCATTTCACTTTTCCAACTGAAGGAAAGTGTTCTTGAAAATAAAATAATATACGCATGATGAGTGAACCGAACTTACATGTGTTTGTCTTTGCAGACCTGATTCTTTTCATAATCTCATAAAGTTGCTTCCATAGTATCTCACATAGATCCATCTGTATTCCCTTTTTTACTATCTTGTAAGTTGTGCTTACTGCTGTTGAAGCTATGTTGTTTAGTCTACTCACCTGGAAGATTTTGTAACCTATTACACATGCACTAAACCTTAGTTCCTTGTCGGTGATGGTGTTCACCTTGAGTCCTCTATTATCCCACACAACATTGGTGAGTTTTTCAACTTCTAGCTGAGAAGCATGGTTGTGTGCCTTTGGTTTGTTGTTAATGGGGTAACCAGTTACAATATGTAACACATTCTTTGTGATCTTCTTAGGTTCATCCAACCATAATTTTAGGTCATTAATTCTTCTCAAAACTAACCTAATCTAGTCAGTTTTGAAAACTCTCATGAAATATAGGGCATTAGTTATCCCTTTTACTTGCAGATGCTTTTTTTCTTCATTCAGGTTTCCTTGTTCATCACATAGCTTCTTGTAAGCTTGATCTATCTCTAGATCACCTATCTCAGTGATCTTGCAATGAATATAAGACCTTACATCTTCTATCAGCAAAACCCTAGGTGGAATTTTTTAAAATACACCAAAATCATTGGGTTGTGATGCAATCTCTGGGCATATCTTGTACTTAGGTTCCACACAAGTGCTATTCTTTATCAACTTAATGACATTCTTCTTATCATTCTTCAATTTTATGGTTCTTGAAGTGGTTTCCATCGTGTTTCAAATTTAGGGATTTTTTGAAAATGATAACAAATTTCTTTGGTATTTCCAGTACTTACTTCGATCTGTATGGATGGAGAGTGATCTATTTGGATTGTGTTGGATTGATTCAAGGTCGCTCTGCTAAATTCTCTCTTATCACTTTTTTTAGCTCTTCTCTTTCTTCTAAAATCGCGTATGAGAAATGAAGTGCTCCCATCGAGTATTTATAGAGTTTTTCCCTAAGTCTATCATAAATACTCAAAAAATCATTGAGTCATGAAGATAGAGTTCATTAGGAAGACTTTCAAATAACATTCTCAGTGTTGACAGGATGCTCGAGATGACTGTTAAGATTGTTTCTTTTACCAATGGATATTGGTGTTGTGTGAAGACAACTTTGTAACTATCCTTCTTTACCAATGGGTGTCAGTTTACATTAGCAACTTAGCCATTTTATGTGTTGACCGAAAATTCTTGGTAAGTGTAAATAACTCATCCTTTTTATTCACTGATGATTTTTGTTATGTGTTTACCGACAGGGTTATTTTCTCATAATTGTAACAAGTAACATAACATGCATCTTTATTCATTCATATTTTGACTATCTATCAATTTGTATAATGGAACTTATGCAAAATATGACTTGGTGTAGTGCAGTTCCATACTTACTTGTTCATCTTTAGGCGGGGGTGGTGATGTCACCAGATCCATGGGATGAGTTCTCACCTACTCCATTGCTTGGTCTAGCTTCCTCATTAGTTGAATCTTTCCTCCACATTTTCTTTCTCATTTTCTTGATGCCTTCAATGGTGTTACCATTTTCAAAAGTGGTGGTTTCTGTTATTTGTTCTTTGCACTCCTTCTTTAGATGTCCAACCTTATGACAGTGTAAACATGCCATTCCTAGGTTGGTCCAGCCTCTAGACCTTCTGGTCCATGTTCTCATGCAGTTTGTAGTTATGTGACCATATCTTCCACATGTTGTGTAGTTTATCCATGTATTGTAGTCCCAAACATATGAATTACCGATCTTTCTCAGTTTATATGCATTTTCTTCATTTTGGGGTTTCCATGATTCAATTTTCTTCTTCCTGCATTCAAGAGATGTGTGCCCATGCATTTTGTAGGTGGGACAATAATTTTCCATATAGGTTTCCTTATTTGGTTCTTTCACCTTTGATTTACATTCATGTGCTTTATGTCCTTTCTTGCTACAATTATAACAATGTCCAATGAATGTAAATGTGGATTTAGGAATACCTTTTTCTTTGCTCCTATAGAAATTTGAGGTGTGGCCTTGCTTTCCATAGTGATTGCATGTCAGCTTCCTTGGTCTAGGATTGGTATAGGGATCTTTTGGATCAGCTTCATTTGATGACACTCCATGCTCCGTGTACCCTAGTCCAGTGTTAGTGTTGGGTCTTCTTTGTGCATTCAAGAATTCATCCATCCTTTTTGTACTCTCTTAAGCTCTCTTAATCATTTCATTATGTTGTTGTATAATTATAGCCTCATGCTTTAGTTTTTCATTCTCTTCTCTTAGTTCACCAATAACCTGTATTCTTTCAATTAGTTCCACATTGATTCTATTTTCTTCTTGACTCATAAGAATAATCTGGTTAGTTACCTCATGGTTATGATCTATAAGTCTTTGTATCTCATAATCCTTTTCTTGTAGCTTGTCTGTGATCTTTCTTCTATCATCAATAGCTAGATTTCTTTCTTGTTCAACTTTCCTTGCATTTTTCATGACATCAATCATTCTTACCATCTGTGTCTCTTGAACGATTTGCAGAGATTTGACTTGTCTAGCCAGATGTAGATTGATCTTAGTTAGGCTTGTGATGCTTTATTCTAATGTATCTGATGCCTTGCCTGTATTTGATCCTAAAGAATCAAAGAAATCTGGAATCTCTTCTTCTTGATAATCTCTCTCATTATAGCGAGATGCCATAGTATTTCTTTCATCCAGCAGCTATCTCATACTAATTCTAGCTTCTTTATACTATTCATAGAACATTATTATTTCAAGCTTTTTATTCTCAATATTTTTATCAAGTTTGTACTTCTCCATTGTATGATATTTTTGTTTAAGCCTTTAAGATTTTGAAGAAGAGACTTAGCTCTGATACCAATTGTTGGGATTAATGGGAAGTAGTACTGAGAGGGGAGGGGTGAATTAGTACCTCTAAAACTTTAATACTTTTCACCTTTCATTTTTAGTAATCAATCTTTACTGTATTACCAACCATATCTTATGTTCTTTCTTATGCATGTAGTATAAATTCATAAACTTAATTATATGCAAAATTCATAGAAACATTCATGAAATTAATAGACACATAACACAAGATATGATATCACAAAAAAATCCTGCTAGGAAGTAAAAACTGTGGTGGGGATGGCACCCAAAAAATGTCACTGTATGCAGAATGGAAGGGAGTCAGTAAAGGCTTACATTTGATCACTTCTAATGATCTACCCTGTTAGGAGTATTAATGTGGAGACCTATTAGGATCTACTCTATTAAGAGCTTTTAGTAACACTAATGAAGTGTGCACTCAGTTAAGAGATTTACAATAGGACTGTTAAGTCCACCTTCCTTGAAAGAATTTCTTAAGTGTACCCCACTTGTTAGAATGTGTACAATATGTTTGACCTAACTGTATTCAATCTATAATTTCTGATTATAGATCCTTTAAAGCTCATAGTATATGAATATCACCTATAGTAATTGATTAATACCTTTTTCTACTCGTCGGTATCCAGTGTTCTGTTCTTGACAACTGATTTGATCTTTGTCTGTGTTGTTGCATGAATTCTCTTGTCTGATCCTTAGATGCTCTCACTGGATACAATGATCCTTGGAAAACATGTTCACATTTGATTGAGCATCTATTTATACAAGTATTTGACATATTTTAGAATCACACATTACAATTTTAACTATGGATCCAAGGTATACAACTTGACCTTGATATTTTAGTTTACATGTTTTAAAATAGTTAAACTGATAAAAAAAATAATAATTACATTTCTTTATCCACACATAATGAATTTAAAACAAATCAAGAAGCTAAATATAAAACTTCAGTGATTTATTTGACATGGAAAGTGAGATCGACTTTTTGCGGGATGTAACTGACTGTCAGTTCTTGATCGTCGGTGTGAACTGAAGGTCTATCGGTGTTCCTTCATTGAACTAATTTTTGTGTTCCCTTCATCTATGGGCTTCCACTCTATGATTAGTTTGTCGGGTTGCATTGTTGGTTACTTTTCGGGTTTCCTTGTCCTTTTTGTCATCGGGTAACACTGAATAGTATTTTTCAGGATGCTTTGTACTTGGTAGTATCAGTAACCTTGGTGTCGGGTAGTTTTGTTCCCATCTACTAGTGTAGTATAAACTGATGGTGTTTATCATTTTTTTCCTTTCATATACTAATGGAAAAATATAATGTCTTCATGCTCATGAACTTCTCTCATTGACTCTGCAAATTCATCTGCATGTCCACTAATTTATTCATATCCTTTGAGGTCCGTGAGCTCTAGTACACCCCTTGGATGTACACCATATATAATCTCAAATGGACTCTTTCCATTTGTCCTGTTTGTGATATCATTGTAGGAAAATTCTACCCATTGGATTACTTCCTCCCATCCTTTCCCATACTCTTTTTTCAAACATCTTATCAAGTTTCCAAGAACCCTATTTATCACTTATGTTTGACCATCCGTTTGAGGATGATATGCAAAGCTATGAGACAAGTTAGTTCCTAGTATTTTCCATAGGGTCTTCCAAAAGTACCCTATAAAATTCACATCTCTGTCTACTACTATACTCATTGGAAAGCCTTGGATCCTCACTATCTCCTTGAAGAAAAGATGGGCAATATGACTGGCATCATGTTTTGTTTTACATGAGATGAAATGGCCCATCTTGCTAAATTTTTATACTACCAAAAACACACTGTCTAGACTAGTTGTAGTCCTAGGTAACCCCACTATGAAATCCATACTTATGCACTCCCATGGTCTATTTGGGATGGGTAATGGCTGGTAAAGACCTGGATTTGATTATGTCCCCTTTTCCTTCTGACATACTCCACACTGCTCCACATATATTTTTACATCTTTCTACATCTTAGGCCACCAATAGTATCTCTCCACTAAGTCTAGGGTCTTGTTTAACCCAAAGTGTCCACCCAATCTTCCATTTTGCTTCTCTTGGATGATGTTCTCCCTCATGGATCCCTTTGGAACACATATTTTCTTTCCCTTAAACAACAATCCATTCTGTAAAGTATAGTCTGCAAACTCACTATGAAAGTGTTTCTCAAAATCTATACAAACCTTGTAGATCTTTGAGAAATATGAATCTTCTTCATAAAGGTCTTTAAAACCTTCAATCCCTATACTCTTTAATTGAATCTCCTGGATGGTAAGCAATCTCCTACTAAGGGCATCTACTACCTTGTTATTCACACCCTTTTTATGCTTGATAGTAAAATTATATGACTGCAGAAACTCTATCCATTCTATATGCCTTAAGGTAAGTTTCTCCTATGTATTTATATAGCTCAAAGTTTTGTTATTAGTATATACTAAAAATTCTTTTGGCAACAAGTAGTGCCTCCACTTCTTTAGATCTTGCACCAATGCATAGAGCTCTAGATCATAGGATGAGTACCTAGATTTTACTTCATTAAGCCTTTCACTAAAGAAGGCTACTAGTCTTCCTTCCTAACTTAGGACTGCACCCACTTCTATGTTACTAGCATCACACTCCACTATAAACAACTTCTCAAATCTTGGTAAAACTAGTATTGATTGTGTGACTACCTCTTTCTTCAATCTCCCAAATCCTTCATTAGCTTGCTTGGTCCACACAAATTTTGTCTTCACACTACCCTTAATGGTATCTAGGACAGGTGCACAAATCTCACTGAATTTCATAACAAACTTCCTATAAAATTGGGCTAACCCATGGAAGCTTCTAACTTTACTCCCTATCTTAGGATTTGGCCAACTCAATATGGCTTCTACTTTTCTCTTGTCCATTTTCAAGTCACCTTGGGATACTACAAATCCTAGGTAGACTAATTCTTGCTTCATAAACTCACTCTTTTCAAGATTTATGGTGAGCTTCTCCCGCTCCAACCTCTTCAATAAAAGTTCTGAGTGTTTCATATTTTCTTCCTTTGTTTTCCTAAAAATGAGGATCTCATCTAGGTAGACTACTATAAATACCCCTATATAATCCTTGAAGACTTCATTCATGACCCTCATAAAAGTAATAGGTGCATTTGTAAGCCCAAAGGGAATTACTGACCACTCATATAACCCCTCTATGGTTTTAAAAAATGACTTCCACTCATCACCCTCTTTCATCCTAATTTGATAATATCCACTTTCTAAGTCAATCTTTGAAAATTACTTAGCACCCCCAAAACAATCCATTAAATGTTCTATCCTAGGAATAGGAAATTTATATCTAATATTTATCCTATTTATTTTCCTAGAGTTATAAAACATTCTCCACTTACCTCCCTTCTTAGGAACCAACACCACTGGGACAACACATGGGCTAATGCTCTTCCTTATTAGGCCATGGTCCAAGTTCTCATGCACTTGCCTTGCAATCTCTTTATTATGCTCTTGTGTCATCTTATATGCAGCTTTGTTAGGCAATGATGCCCCTGGCACAAAGTCTATTTGGTGACTGATCTCTCTCTTTGGTAGCAATTTAGTTGGGGTCCGCTCACAAATGATTTCTTAGAACTTATCCAACAACTTCTTTACTCCTGCTAGCATAGGTGATGGCTTAGGTGTCTCTTCCTCCTTTGGCTTTACCAAGATTGCATAGTCAATTCCTTCTTCCTCCTTCATTTATTTGAGGAATTCTTTTCCACTCATTAGTAGGTTATTAGAGTCCATTTTCTCCACTGCATCTTCTTCAATCAATGATTATATTTTAAAAGTCACCCCACCCTTCTTGAATGAATACTTGTTTTCTTTATCATGGTGGACTGCCTCCCTGTTATACTGCAATGGCCTTCCAAGCAATAGATGACATGCATCCCTTGGTAGCGCATCACATAGTATCCTATCTTGATACTTTCCTATGGTGAATTCAACTCATACTTCTTCATTGACCAATACATTCTTCCCCTTTTTTAGCCAAGTAACTTTATAGGGACACACATGAGGAATCTTGGTTAACTTTAACTTCTGCACTGCTTCCTCTAAGATCACATTATCTATAGATCCTGAGTAAATTATAACTCTGCATACTTTCCAGAGTATCTCACACTTGACCCCAAAAATATCCCTCCTTTGTTTGTGCTCATCTTTTCTAGATTCTTTGATCAAGACTCTCCAAAGCATTAAGCTTTCTCCTTTCTCTGAATCCAGGCTTACCTCTAAATCCTTGGTGTTGTCTTCCTCTTGGAGATATGCAATTTTCTTCTCCCCTTGTGAGAAATTTGGCTTATCTGGACACCTATAGGGAGGGTGTCACAACTGTCCACAGTTATAGCATTTCATAGAAGCAAAATGTGAGCTTCTTCCAAATCCTCCATATCTTCCTCTTCCACCACTATATGGAATTCTTCCTCTATTATAGCCACCTCTATGTTGTGACTCATTTGTTTTTTCATTGGGTCTTGAGTCTCCTTGACCCCTGGTATCATGGTGTATACCACTAGAACCTCCTCTTTGTCCACCTTTGGAATCTCTACCTCTTCCTCTACCCCTTGAGTTAGAATATTTCTTCTTTCTAAGTTTCTCTTCCACTTTTAGGGCCATTTGAAAACAACTATGGATAGAGGTTAGGGTAAAGAGGCTTAGTTCCTCTTGTATATTCCATCTCATTCCATTAAGATACCTAGAAACCTTTATTATCTCTCTCTCTCTTGCACCCTAGATCTAAGAAAAAGCTTTTGAAATTATTCAATATAGGATGCCACATCTATGTCCTTTTGTCTGAGATTCTACCTTCTCTTGTTCAGTTGGATATCATAATATTCTAGTAGGTATTTTTCCTTCACCTTAGCCACCATAGCTTTTTAATTTTCTATTTTATTCTTGCAAAAACTTCCACCAAGTTAATGCTTGTCCTCTTAGCCTTGATTTGGCTATCTTCACCTTCTACACCTCTATGATACCATCACATTTGAAATGGTTTTCCATACCCTCAATCCACTCCATAACCAACTCTACATCCATCTTTCCAAAGAACACTAGAATTCCTTCTAATGCCTTGCCACTTAATTCCTTGAGGGCCTTGAGGAATGGTTCCTCAGGTGAAAGAGGGTCGGGCTCTAGTTCTACCTCCTCTTCAACTTGAATCTTTCCCTTATCTTTCTCTTCTACCATTTGTTCTTTCATCTTATTTTCTGCCTCTACAAATTCTCCCAAACTTATCTTCATCTCCTCCATAGCTTCTTCAAGAAGTCCATTCTTGAATTTATGCTCTCACAAGTCCCTTGCCAATTATGCTTTGGTCACCATGATGCTTTCTCCAATGGATTCACTTCTCTCTATCTTACACTAAAAAATTACCAAGCCTTTCAATGGCTCTGACACCAATTTGATGGTGAGCTCACTCACAAGAGAACTCTTTCTCCAATAAATACCACTCTTTGGGCCTTCTCGGGGTATCCTTCTCTACCCTATCCATAGGATGATTCTATAATCATCTTTCTCACTTTGAATTCTCTACCAACTTCAAACTTCCACTAATCCCTTCTCCATTCAACTATGCACCAAAGGCTCCATTGAACCACCAAACCTCCCAATCCTCTCTTGGTTACTAGGATGGGTCTCTTGACCTTTTCTAGATCACCTTCAATGGTTTCCAACTCAATTGGATGGACTCTCAAAAAGGTGTCTAGTTGAGTCCTTGGGTTTCTTGTTTTAAGGCCTTGTAGCCTTTTTGGTCAATGAGGCCTTCTAGGAAATGGTTTTCTTGGAATTCCTCAAAAAACTCTTAACACCCCTAAAAACCAATTATGGATTCTTTCTTGGTCTATCCTAGGCTCTAGGATTTTCAAAATTTTAGACCCCCACTCTATCCATACATAGTATTTTCAAGAAATCCCTACTTTTAAGGCTTTTGGAAACATGTACACCAACCTGTGTTCTTTCCTTGAACAAAGTGACTCATTCAACTCCACTGATCCTCTCCTTGCATCCACTTATCAAGGACCCACTCCTCTACATGCTCTCACCATTTATTGATTTTATCCAATCTATCTAGCAAGCTTTTCTTGCCACTGTTCCTTCCAAGCTCCTAACCATAATGCACCAGAACTCGCCTAGGGATTGGTTTTAAAATTTATTCCTCTAAAAAATGTCTCCATGAGCCATATATACATTGTAGATAGAGTCCAATACTTGATTCCAAGAGGTCATAGAGATTGGACCACTGGAATTCAAGTGGGGTGCATATTTACATGACTGGCTCAGAACCAGAAGAAAAGAAAGAATTTACAAAAACCTAACCAGTAACACTAGATAACCAAACCAATTCCATAGTGAGTAATTACATGTCAAAACACAAAGTCGCAATGCATTAATTCATTACTTTCAATCCACTAACTGACTGGGTCAAAGCTCTATTACAAAACACAGTGAAAAATTGTCCTTTCCAATGCGCAGTCCATACATAATGATAACCAACCCTAAGTTTAGGGTTTATTCCACCTTATATATGTTATCCCTTCATGTTTAGACCCTAAGGTTGGGATTTGGGCACCATTAAATCCATTTCCTAAATTTTATGAAATGTTGTAATGACAACTTTTCAAAATTGAAAAGTTGTCATGAGCAACTTTTACATTTTTTGCATTTCACAATTTCACTATGTCTAATGACCCAAGTTGACTTCAAATCAATATGTAAGACCTTCAAACACCTAAAAACACAAAAATTTGAAATGTCACTCCATTTTTGGATCAAAATCCAAGTTTGACCACTTGGTTGACTTCCTAGGATTTGGACACTAGATCTTAGTGAAACATCCAAATCTTCTAACCAAAACACACCTAACTCAACACACCCCTAAATCAAATATGAGACTTTATAAGTAGTCCTTATTGACTAGGTGGTTGGCCAAAGAAACCTACAAGCCAAAATGTCACAATATCTTCACAACCTTTTTGGGTGCTCTTATACCAATACTCAATAGTATATGTATCCAAATTATACAAAGTGCCAATTTTGACACCTCTGGAAACCACCATTGTACCTCTTACCATTTTTCATCGTGGATCTCAAAATACTACCTACATACCTAAATCCATTAGTTTCCTCATAGATAAAATTTTGGTGTTAGACTAGGGAGATGCAACACACCATTAATATTTCTTATTCTACCATTAGGAAACATGATTCTAACATTACCTTAGCCAATAATATTTAAATTATAATTATTACCCAAGTACACTTTACCTCCATCAAATTCTTTATATTAAAAAATAATCTTTATTAGAGGTCATATGAAAAGACGCACCTAGGAAATTTAACCATTCATCCTCATAGGCATGATTGGCCAAAGTTTTAATGAACACATCACCTTATTCCTTCTCATACTTTTGAATCAAAAGCCACAGTGCCACGGGTTAGAACTTCATTTTGATGCTGCTATTTTCCTTTTCATGGTGATTGGTTTCAGAATAGTGCACTTTGTCACCTATCAAGATAATGTGGATTTTAGTCATGACCTTAAACATCATTCACTAGAGTTCCTAATGAGGTGCCACTTGTCCACATGCATTTTTTGTGTTGAGCCTCGGCTTCTCCCATGTCATGCACATAGAAGTCTCATGGGCTTTTGAGAAGGCTTCTTTTTTTGAGGAGCTAGCTTCAATGCTAATATTCTATGTGCCATCTCATTTGCATCAAGGATACTCTTTCGTCACTGGGACTAGGTTTAGTTTTGCACACAACACACGGTTGTCTTGCGGGTGATCAAAGAATGCTTAGTTTTCTTTTGAAGTAGTCTCCCAATAGGGTGTCCTGTGTGCCTTCTTTGTGTTGGCTAAAGTTTTTCTCCATTGGTGATCCCTGATACTTTTTGAGCATGAAGCATTGACTTCTCTTTTTCGCGACCATATTTTGTTATGCGCCTAGCTCTACATGCCTTTTTTAAATTTTTGGCACGGTTATCAATGAAATAGATGTCATAATTACCAAGGAGTGATGGATGAGAATAATAATGAAGAGAACAGGTTGAATTCCATGGGAGCCATCTGATCCAACATGAAAAGCTGGGCGGAATTAAATGCATATAATTCTCTCTAATCTTCTCTTTGTTAGGTTTCTTCGGCAGTGCTTGGAAAATATATAAAGAGAATTCTAATATTTAAAGGGGGACTTTTAGACATAACTTTTGGGTAGAAATAGAATAGGACTCTTGCAGAATATTTTTAGAAAGATTTGTTTTATATTGTAAGCCTTTAACTATAATAGGCATTTTGGATTTCTCAATAAAAGGCGGCAGCGCAAAACTATCATGTCAAGTGGGATATGGCACGTTCTTTGGATCGTCTTCCTTTCTCGAAAAGATATCTTTGGAATTAGTTGCATAGCGGTGAACATTGCTTACAGAAATTGCAGAGAGAAAATGGGAGGAAATAAGAAACGAATTGAACCTGTGAGTTGTAGCCAATGGAAAAGGAATGAGGAGGTGTGGAAGATTCTGG
>MU226000.1:3620551-3657796 GCA_018584345.1 Thuja plicata
TCTGAAAGTTTGTAATTCCGCATTTGTGGAGATAATAAGAAGTCCATTTTCTGTTCTTGCAAATTGTTGTTGCTTCTCTGTTTCTGTTATGTGTTTGTGGTATTAAGGGGAGCACCCTTCATCAATTCATCTTCTCCAAAAAACATCTAACTCCTTCATAACCTCAAGATATTATTCTCCTTCAACACTCTTCTTAAAATCATAAAAAATATCCCTTAATTTCATCACTCCCTTAGGATTAAAATGATTAAATATCTCAAATGGTGTCTTCCATGTGCTCCTATTTACTAAATTTTTATATGCAAACTCTTCTTGATGCAAAACTAAATCTCAATTGCCTGGCTTGTTTCCAACTAAACACCTTAACAAATTCCCTAAAATCCTATTCACAACTTTAGTCTTTCAATCATTCTATGGATGAAAACTAGAATTGTACTTCAAATCAACCTTCATCTTCTTCCAAATTGTTCTCCAATAATAGAAAACAAACCTACTATCCATGTTTGAAACAATTCTTTTAGGTAATCCATGTAATCTCACAATCTCCCTAAAAAATAGATCTTCAACATGGAATCCATCTTTAGTCTTCTTACAAGGTATGAAATGTGTCATCTTAGAAAATCTGTCTACAACCACAAATATTGAATCATGTCCACTTTTTTTTTTACAAACCAAGTACAAAATCCATGTTGATATCTTTCAAACATCTTATTGGTACTGTTAAAGGTGTATAAAATCTCACATTCTGACTAGTACCTTTTGTAACTTGACACACTTTTCAATCTTGAACAAAGCTTCACACATCCTTCTGAACTTGTAGCCAAAAGTAATTCTCACTTACCAAAGCTACTATCTTATCAATTCCAAAATGCCCTCTCAATCCTCCACTATGTTTCTCCTTAATAATATTATCTCTCATAGAACTTATAGGTATACATAACTAACTTCCTTCAAAAAACATTCCATATTGAATAAGGTAATCTAACTACTTACTTTGGTCTACAAAAATAGATTCCCTGTAAGATTTTCAAGCTTTGGTAAAGTCTAGATCATCCTCATAAAATGTTTTCAACTCTGCAAAGCCCAATCCTACAATCTTCATTTCAGTCATCAAAGATATTCTCCTACTGAAGGCATCAATAAATCTATTTGACATACCACTCTTATGTTTCAAAACAAATGTATTTCTCTATATTAACTCCACCCATTTCATATGTCCTTGATTTAACTTACCTTTTTTGCTTACTTAAATGCTTGATGATCAATATACAATAGAAACTCCCTTGGTAACAAATAATGTCCCCTATTCTTCAATGATTGAATTATGGAATGAAATCCTTGATCAAAAACTGAATAGCTTCTTTTAGCATCATTCAACTTTTCACTAAAATATGCAACATGTATCCCTTCTTGACTAAACACTACTCCAATTGCATTTCTAGTAGCATCACAATCTACTTGAAATACCTTATTGAAATTAGGTAAGGATAACACCTATTGTTCTATCACCTTATGCTTCATTAATTCAAAAATCCTTTGTGCTCCATGTGTCCACTGGAATTCCTTCTTATCTCCCCTCATAGTATCAGTCATCGATCAACAAATTGAGAAAATATTTCTGATGAAATTTTGGTAAAAAATAGCCAACCCATGGAATGATCTTACCTCTCCATCATTATTTTGTGTAGGCCACTCAATAATGGGTTTCACTTTATTAGGATCCATCTCCAATCCACCAACAAATATTATAAATCCCAAGTATACTAACTCATCCTTCATGAAAGTACACTTCTTGATGTTGATTAGAAACTTCTCTTCTCTCAATATCTAAAACACTTGTCTAACATGCATCAAATGCTCCTCTTTTCTCTTACTGAAAATCAAAAAATCATTCAAATACACAATAAAAAAATTACCCAAGAATTTATTTAAAAATTCATTCATTAACCTCATGAAAGTACTTGGTGCATTATACAATCTAAATGACATTACCAACCATTCATACAATCCTTCATTTTTCTTGAATGTGGTCTTCCACTCATCACCTTCTGTGATTCTAATCTGATGATATTCACTCTTTAAATCTATCTAGGTAAAATATCTATCTCCACTAAAACAATCCATCAAATCATCCCTCCTTGGAAAGGAAAGTGGTACTTGATTATGATATGGTTTATGGATCTAGAATCGGTACACATCCTCTATTGTCCATCTTCCTTAGGTGCTAACACTATAAGAACTACACATGAACTCAAACTTTGTCTAATTAATCCTTGCTGCAAAAAATCTTGCACTTTCCTATTGAGTTCTTCATTCTCTATTGGTGTCATTCAATAGGATTCCTTTTTAGGAAAACTAGCCCCTGGTATGAAATCCATACACTAGATAATACTCCTCATAGGTGGTAATCCATCATGGAAATTATCTGATATGATGTTTTCATACTCATTCAACAATCTAGTGATTTATTTTGGATGTTCTTATTCTAACACAGAATCTCCTTAGAAATCTTGGGTACTAGATAAAAACACATATTATCATGCCTCATTCCATCCAGAAACCTCCTTCCATGTACTAGACAAATTTGAGCACTAGTACACACTTCACTCTTAAGGGGTTCTTCTAAAGGTAACAAATTTTCTTCATTCCATTAGCAACAATGGTGTATACATTCTTCCTACCATCATGTATAGCTTGATGAACTATAACTGATTAAATGTTTGAAGATGATAAGTTGACAATTACCAAGTTGCAAAAGTGAATGCAAGACATTAAATCAGTTAATGTATTATATTGTTATTGATGTCAACTTGATATGGTATGATTATTCATACACATATTGGTCATAAACTTGGAGTGCAAAAAACAAATTTTATGCTATTCGTAAAATATAAAAGTTCTGTATACACCGAGTGATAGTAAACATTGATGGGCAGTGCACACTGACGGACAGTGAACACCGAGTAGTTCATAGTGTATACCGAGCACCACAGTAACCAAGCAAGTGTTTCCAAGAAAAATATATTTACCAAGCATAACTAAACTTGTTACTGACATAAATAGAGTTCATGACTGAAAAGAACTGAAGTTAAAGAACAACAAAACTACTTAGCTAGAAAGAGCTATATTTAGAGATTGAGTGATTGATTGCATTATTCTTAATGATCAATAAAACTAAAGCATGGAAGAGATTTAAAGGGAGTTTTATTCATAGCTATCATGGAGAGATTTGTGGAATAAAACTAAAGCAGAGCTTTACGGGAATAAATAAAGCATGGCGAGATTTACAGATCACAAAGTGATATAAGAAAAAGACAAGGAGATTAAGTGGTTAATCTTGTCTATAAAAAGAGACAAGGAATTCATTATGAAATGAGGGATGCTAAATATATTATGGTGAATATTACATTCTTCATGCAGATATGATCATATAGGTTAAAGAATAGAGCCAAGGAAGTCTGCAAACACTGAGCAATAGAGGACAAAGCATTCACCGAGCATAACAAAGAAAGGGATAAAAGGAAGTGAAGTGAACATTGATCATATGGGTATTATTGGACTAACAATAGATTTGAATATCTGCAAGTTAAATTTGTATTTTGAGCAGATCATTTACTGTATAAGTTTAATCTTTGATTGAAAAAATCTCTTAACCGAGTTCAATTTAACAATCCTTATTGTATTGAGATACTCAAGAGTATCAAAAGGTTCTCTTGTTGACAACATAGTGACTGGTAGGCCAAAAGAAAAATTTTAAGTTTGAAATCCTCTAACAAGGTCGCACTTGAAAGTGTGTATTTTAACCTCTACTAGGGTTGGCTCTTCACCGAGCTCACTTCAGAAGGGTGAAAATCTTGGGTTATAGGTCCCAAGTGGTTTTTCCCTTAGCAGGGTTTCTACGTTAAAAATGTGTGTCAAGTGTGCATTCATTTCATTACATTGATATTTTTCTTTAAATATTATTGAAATTGGATTGGTCGGTTAACACTAAGTTTATTTATTGCTATTCGATAAAGGCTAGAAAAGATAAACAAAATACCTTACCGAGAAGCTTATATTTGTTAAAATTTATTTAAAGCATACATCTTGATGGACTTAAAGATAACTAGAGGGTATTATATTAAAGACATAAGTTTTGGTTGAATTATTTTAAGGCGACTAATTCACCCCTCCCCCCTCTCAGTTATTATAAAAATTGGTATCAGAGCTTTGGTGCTTGGAAGAAGAGTTTAAAGACTTAAGCTAATGATCACAAGATGAGAAAAAGGGATGTGCCTTAGTTGAACAAGGAAAAATTTACATCATGGAAAAGTAGGATAAGACTTCATCTATCAGGAGTTGGATATGATGTCACATAATACTTAGATACTGAATATGTTTTACCTACTGGAAATCAGAATGTTGATCAATTGAGAGAAAAAACATGAACACAATTCTATGATGATAGAAATTGCTTCTTCAATAATTGATGCTGAATTTGAAGATGTGAAATCATGCACCTCTACAAAGAAAATGTGGGACAAACTCAAGCTAGTACATGGAGGAGACACCAATGTGCTAAGAGGTAAAGCTGAAAGCCTAACAGGAAAGTTTGATGAACTGAGAATGAAAGAAGGAGAGAACATCACTCAGTATAGTAGTAGACTCAAAGAAGTTGTTAATGTTATCCATGGAGTAGGAGTACTTGAGGAAGAAAAAATGTTAAGTCAAATTTTGAGAACCTTAATACCTATTTATGCTATTAGAGTATCTGCAATTAAAGAAAACATAGCAGTAGAAAATAACAATGTGTTTCTTGATAGTTTTATTGGTAGACTTATTTCATTTGAGTTGAACAACTATGACAAAAGTGTCTTACTTACTATTAATTCTTCATTCAAGTCTTCTTTGAAAATAAGAAAATCTAGTAACAAACACACTATGATAAATGATAGTGACAATGATAGTGATGAACAAAAACTTGATGAACTTGAAGCACTAATGGCTACAAGATTACATAGAGGTAAAGGAAGATATAAAGGTAAATTACCATTGGTCTATTTTAATTGCAAATAAATTGGACATTTTGCTGCTAGATGCACTAAAAAGAGAAAGGATGAAAGAAACAATGACAAATGTTATGAAAATAAGTATGATAGAAGTGATGATCAAGACTACAAAATCAACCGACACTCTGACAGAAGAGACAACCGAGATTACAAGGACAAAGGAAGAAGGCTTGTTACCTAGTTGAGAACAAAGCTAAAAAATTTAGACATTGATTGTGATGAAGATGTTGAGGTAGTATTTGTTTCTATGAAGGATGATTCAGATGAAGAAGAAGAAAGGTATGTTGAAACAACACTCATATCTAAAATTAGAAAAAATGATATTTGGATTATTGATAGTGGTTGTGCTCATCACATGACTAGAGATAAAGAAAATTTTGAAACTTTTGAATATTATAATGGTGGATCAGTTAGGATGGGTAATGACTCACCTTGCCCAGTTGAAGGAAAAGGAACCACCATGTTGAATAATCTGATCAAATGTGAAAATGCATATTGGGTGAAAGGACTTAACTATTATTTATTGACTATTTCACAACTTAACAACACAGTACACTGACTTGCATTTGAGAACAAAAAGGCAATGATCTTCAATGAAAAAGGAAAGTTGATCAGTACTGGTGAACAAAAAAAAGGTAATCTATTCTATATTGATGATATTAAGACCACTTGTTTATTGGCTAGAAATGAAGATTTTTGGTTGTGGCATAAAAGGTTATGTCATGTGAACTTTGAAAACATGGTTAAGATAAGTAAGAAAAGAAAAGTGAGAGGCTTACCGTGCATATCAAAGCCCGACCATGTTATGTGCAAGAATTTTCAAATAGAAAAAATGAAAAATTCTAGTTTCAAGAGAAAACCTACACATCTAATGCTATTCTAGAGTTAGTCCATACTGACTTATGTGGACCAATGAGAACAAAGAGCTATTATGGTTATGGATACTTTATTCTATTTGTTGATGACTATTCTAGGATGATGACTGTCATATTCTTAAAAGAAAAATTTGAAGCATTTAAGATGTTCAAAGGGCATAAAGCTAAGGTTAAAAAAAAGTGGAAAAGAACTGAAATGTTTAAGATCAGATAGAGGAGGAGAATTTATTTATGATGAATTCACTAACTTTTGTAATGAGCAGGTTTCTGCACCAAAAACACCACCGCAAAATGGGATTGTTGAATGGAGGAATAGATTAATTATTGATTGTGCAAGAATGCTAATTATTGATAAAGGCATCACACAAACATTCTGGACAGAAGCTATAAGTATTGTTGTCTATACACTAAACCAAGTTCAATTGAAGAAAGACACAAATAAAACACCTTATGAGATATGGTATGGATACATACCAAATGTGAGTTACTTTAGAATTTTTTGAAGTCAATGTTATATAGTGAAAGATAATAGAAATGGGAAAATTGAATCTAAAAGTGATGAAGTAATATTTATAGGATATTCTACTAAAAGAAAATCTTATAAATGTCTGAACAAATATTCTAACAAAATCATTGAAAGTGCAAATGTTAAAGTGGATGAATTTGCTGAGAAAAATGATGAGGAAAGAAGAAAGGAACCTGAAGAATACAACATATTTTTCTACATTAAAGCTCCTAACACCTTCCCTGAGAGATAGAACAATGCAACCGAGCAACAGGTTGCACACACAAAGAATCAGGAAAATGCTCACAATGCTAAACTGAGTGATAATGAAGACCATGATGAAGATCAAAATGAAGAGCAAAGATATGAACCTCTACTTGCTAAATATGTCACAAGGCACCATACACAGGAAAAAATCATTGGAGACAAAAGACTAGGAATGATAACAAGAAGTAAGTCTCTTAACACTGGATATTTGATTTGTGATTTTGAGCCTAAATCTGTTAATGCTCCAATTGAGAATCAAGAATGGGTTAGTGAAATGAATGAAGAGATTGAATAGATCACAAATAATAAAACATAGACATTAGTACCTAGACTGAGTGACAAAAATGTCATTTATACCAAATGAATTTTCAGAAACAAACTGAATGGGAATGGAGAAGTCACAAGGGACAAAGCAAGACTGGTTTGCAAAGGGTATGCACAAGAAGAAGGTATTGATTATGGAGAAACCTTTTCACCATTTTATATACTATGAGGAGTAAGAATTATACTTTCTTATGCTTCTTTTAAAGGATTCAAAGTATACCAAATGCATGTTAAATCTACATTTATGAATGGAATACTAGAGGAGGAGGTATACATTGAACAACCTGAAGGGTTTGTTGATCCTAACAAGAGAAACATGGTTTATAAAATACACAAAGCCTTGTATGGATTGAAACAAGAACCAAGAAAATGGTATGAAAGACTTCAATCTTATCTCATTAGTATTGGATTTATTAGAACAAGTGACAATAGTAATCTATATTTGAAAGGAGATATTGATGATTAAACTTTGATTGCTGAAATATTTTTTAATGATATCATATTTGGAGGTAATGATATGCTATGCAAATCATTTGATAATTAAATGAGAAAAGAGTTTGAAATGTCAATGTTTGGAGAGATCAATTTTTTTCTTGGTCTACAAATTGTACAATAGGATGAAGGCATATACTTCACACAATCCAAATACATCAAAGAAGTTCTGAAGATATTCAAGATGGAGGATTCCAAACCATTTGGAACTTCTATGGCAACTAGATGGAAATTGACAAAGGAAGACAAGACAACCAAGGTAAATCATACCTTATATAGATCTATGATTGGAAAGCTAATGTATGTTGTACACACTAGACCTGATATAACACATGTAGTTGGAATAGTTGAAAGATTCTCTACTAATCCTAAGGAATCATACATGACTGTTGTTAAAAGAATTTTGAGATATCTGAAGAATACTGAAGACTATGGTTTGTGGTACCATAAAGAAGGAAAATTTGAGCTAAAATTTTATATTCATGCTGATTGGGCTGGAAACATAGATGATAGAAATAGCACAACCAGAGGAGCATTCTTTATGGGTGACAGACTTGTCACATGGATAAGTAAAAAGAAAGGATGCATATCTCAATCAACTAAAAAAGAAGAATATGTAGCTACTACTACAAATTTCTCTAACATTGCATGGATCAAGAAATTGTTGAAAGGTATGAATGAAGAAATTCTTGACCCAATTATTATCTATTGTGATAATACTAGTGCTATAAATATCTCAAACAACCCTGTGATGCAAGATAAAACAAGGAACATATCTATTAAGTATTACTACTTAAGGGAACAAGTACAAGAGAAATAGGTGATATTGGAATATGTACAATCCAACGAACAACTAGTAGACATCTTCACAAAACCATTTCCAAAAGATACATTTGAGTACTTGAGGAATAGACTAGGGGTTCGATCCTTGTCTACTGGTCACTAAGCTGACTAGGAGGCTGCATCAGCCTATACATTATCAGAAGATTAATCATGCTTATGAAAGTTGAGATATGAACTACAATGACATATCAGTCCACTAAAGGGATAGAAAGCTTCAAAAAGAGAAAACATTGTTAACTACTACAAATCTGATTTTTTTTTTGGTGTTTTTGTCAAAGGGAGAGAAATATGCAATGAACTATACATTAGGAAGAAGAACATCCAAAAGGAGAGAGATATTCAATGAAGTAGTCACCCATCTAAGGGAGAGAATTGGAGAAAGTTCACACTGCATATCTATCTAGAAAAGGGAGAAGAGATTCTACAACAAAAAGGATAGAACAACTACACCTATCCATTAAAGGGAATGTAGAAAGGGATAGCACACAATAGAATCAAATCTAAGCTACAAGAGCTTACCAAGAATTGGATATTTGAATTGGTTATATAAAAATAAGTTTGGTATGTTATAGCATGTCTTATACTGCATATTTCATAGTATGTTGCCATCAATGCCAAAGGGAGACATTGATAAACTATAACTCATTAAATATTTGAAGATGATAATTTGATAATCACTGAGCTGCAAAAGTGAATGCAAGACATTAAATCAGTTAATGTATTGTATTTTCATTAATGTCAACTTGATAGGGTATGATTATTCATATACATATTGGTCATAACCTTGAAGAGAAGAAAAGAAAATTTTTATGTTATCGGTAAAACATAAAAAATTTGTATACACTAAGTGACAGTAAACACTGACGGATAGTGCACACCGACAGATAGTAAACACTGAGTAGTTTATAGTGTATACCGAGTACCATAGTAACCAAGAAAGTATTACTGAGAAAGAGATATTTATAGATCATAACTGAAGTTGTTACCAAGATAACTGGAGTTTATGACTGAACAGAACTAAAGTTAAAGAATGACAAAACTGCTTAGCTAGAAAGAGCTATATTTAGAGATTCACTGATTGATTGTTTTATTGTTAATGATTAGTTAAACTAAAGCATGAAAGAGATTTGAAGAGAGTTTTATTCAGAACTATCATGGAGATATTTTTGGAATAAAACTAAAGCAGAGCATTACAACAATAAAACAAGCATGGTGAGATTTATGGATCAAGAAGTCATCTACGACAAAGACAAGGAGATTAATCAGCTAATCATGTCTATATAAAGAGACAAGGAATTCATTATTAAATGAGGGATGATGAATATATTGTAGTGAATATTGAATTCTTCATGCATATCTAATCATAAAGGCTGAAGAATAGAGCCAAGGAATTCTGTAGACACTGAGCAATAGAGGATAGAGCATTCATCGAGCAGAAGAAAGAAAGGGAGCAAAGGAACTGAAGTGAACATTGATCAAAGAGATATTATTGGACTAACAATATATCTAAATATCTGCAAGTTAAATTTTTATTTTGAATGGATCATTTACTGTATCAGTGTAACCATTGAATCAGAAAATCTCTTAACCGAGTGGGATTTAACAATCCTTATTGTATTGAGATACTCAACAGAATCAAAAGGTTTTCTTGTTGACATCACAGTGAGTGCTAGGTAAAAATAATTTTTTTTAGTTTTAAATCCTCTAACAAGGTCGCACTTAACAGTGTGTATCATAACCTTTAACATGGTTGGCTCTTCACTAAGCTCACTTTAGAAGAGTGAAAATGTTGGGTTACCAATCCCAAGTGGTTTTTCCTCAAGCAGGGTTTCCACGTTAAAAATCTATGTTAAGAATGTATTCATTTCATTGCATTGATATTTTCCTTTACACATTATTGAAACTAGATTGGTTAGTTAACACTAAGCTTATTTACTGCTATTCAGTAAAGGCTAGAAAATATAAACATAACATACCGAGCAACTTATATTTTTTAAAATTGTTTAAGGCATACATCTTGATGGACTAAAAGATAACTAGAGGGTATTATATTAAAGAGATAAATTTTGCTTGAATTCATGGAATTATTTTAAGGCCACTGATTCACCCCCCTCCCCCTCTTAGTTATTCTAACATAGCTTTGTTATCATAATTCCATGGTCTACCCAAAAATATATGACACACATCCATAGGCATAATATCACATAAAACATCATCATAATACTTTCCAATCTTGAATTTAACTAGGCATTGTTCCCTTCCCAGTACCTTGTGTTAATCTTGTATGCATGAAATCTAATAGGGTTTAGGATGCTTCAATGTCTGCAATTTCCATTTATCCACCTACTCCTCTGAGGAAAGATTATCAGAACTACCACTATCTATGAAAAATTTGCACACCTTGTCTTGTACCTTGCATCTGGTTCTAAAAAAATGCTTCCTTTGCAGTGATTCCATTTCTTGCTCTCCTTGGTATAAGGTTCTTTGAGTTATCAAGGTTTCTCCATCCTTTTCTTGATTGTTGTTTATTGATCGACATGACTCTTCATCTTCAAATGTTGTTTTCCTACTACTTTGTACCTTCTTATAATTTTTTTGTTTGAATTCAAAGGCTCGATTTCATTTTTCACCACATTTGAAACAAGTGTCACTAAACTTCCTTTTATCACCACTAATTTTTCCTTCATTGCGATAGGAACCTATATCATTCCTCCTATAGCGATCATTATCCTTAGCTTGTGACTCACTTCTACCTCGATATTCAAAATATCTTCCTCCTCCAACATTATTATTGGATCAACCTCTCTGATAATTTCCTCCTCTACCTCTCTAAAAATTTCCTCCTCTAGCATTCTTAATACTTAAGTCCCTCTTCTTCAAGTTTTTCATCTTCCACAACAGACTTAAACTTAGCCTTTAATTTAATCACCATTCTATCACAATATTGGATCTTATCTTTACCCCTTCTCTATTGATCTATCTGAAAATATTCCCATCATAAGGATGCATGTCTTTTTAACTTAGTGAAGGCATATTTTACCTTCATCTCCTCACTGGTTCCTTCAAGTTCAAAGCACTTGTCCATATCTATGATCCAATCTATCAATTCATCTAAATCAAGATTACCATTATAGTCAGGTGGTTGTGTTGGTATTGTCATATATTTTGAGGTGCAGTCATAAGGAGTCACTTATTTGGTTTTCATTGATGGAAACTAAGTTAGTACAATCAAGAAATAGAATAGGCGAAGGAAAAACACAATTAGTAAGAAGGTAATGTAAAATATTGGCTAATTCCAGAAGATTGGTAGATAGTGATAACATCACTTTGGTGGCGATCATGGTAGAAGTGGAATTATGAGGAGCAGTAACTGATACAACATCAACATGTCTAGATTGTAGTGTGGTTCCAATCACACTCATTTGGTTGATTGGTGAAAGATTTTTTATTGTCATAGTCATAAGACAAGTAGTACTCAAGAGTTCTTAAGTAATAGTTGGTAAATCATAGATCAAATAGTGGTATAGTATGTGCAATGATTTTTAATGATAAGATGATGTGAAATAGAGGTCATGAATTCAATATTTTTATATTTATGTGATCGATCCAATGATTTAAGATGGATTTGAGGTGTTGCATTGGAGAAGTCAAAATGTGTTTGACTACTTTGGAGATATAACTTGCACATCTTATATTGACCTAATGTGGTCATGATAACATGTTCTATACATCAATATTATCACTATCAAACATGGTTATTTCACAAGAAAGTATTTAAAGATCATTTTTGGTGTGTTTGATGTCGATGCAAGTTGTGTATATAAAGGGAACTGCTCATATTTAAATGGTTGTTGGCTATTGTTGTTATAAGTGATGTGATTGGGGTTTTGTGAAATAATTGTAGGTTGCGACCAGACAATTGAAAGACAGAGAGAACAAAGAAGTTACAAAGTGGAGAGAATAGATTGGATCTAACAAGAAACCAGTGCTACATCCAGATCACTCATCTTGTTGTTTCCAAATAGTTGCAGCAAGAAAAATACCTTAACCAAGTGAACTCTAACAAGTTCTTATTTGTAAATCCTTTAACAGGGTAACTTCTTTATTGAGGTTTGAAATCCTGTAGTGAGTTACATCATGCTAGGATCAAGTAACACTAAGAGGCGGGGGGGTGAATATGTGTTGAAGCACTTTTAATAAACTTTAATAAATTCAAAATTAACCATGCAATGACTGAAATGAAGAGAAAACATGCATAAAGTAAATAAATCATAACACCATGATTTTTTCACAAGGAAACCATGTTAAGGGAAAAACCCAGGTGGAGATGATACCCACAAATTATGCACTAAGAGTATGATATCCCTGTTAGGATACCTAGCCATGTTAGGAGCTGAATATTAGTTCAATATCCATGTTAAAGGATGAAAACCCTTTTGGGGGTAATACACGGAGCTCATTTCTCTTACGATAAAAAATTCTCCTTTTACAATGTATATCACAAAGATGAACTATACAAGAATCTTCCACACGTAAGTAGTTCCATTTATAACTTGTAATATCCTCTTCAATATTTTGACATAATAATGCATTCACACACATCCTCTACTACTTCACATCTCAAAAACATATCCTCTTATATACACGATCTCATAATATGTCCTATCGGCTCATAAGTGCATTACAAAACATGTCCAATGCATAAACAAAGAGTAAATACAAAATAGGAGATCACACATCCATCAAGATAGGATAGGGCCTAACCTAAATCCAAAATAGCACTACTGGAATCCACATATTACTCCCTTAATCATTGTGACCTTTCATCTACTATGTTTTAGTGCTATATTATCTTTTCATGCTAAGAAAATGTTGTAACTCTCTCAATTAAACTCCAAAATATAAGTAACCATAAATGAAGCCATTAAAAACTCCATACTACCTTCATCTAAGAACACATGAATTAACTCTCCATATATTGTGCTCACCAACCAAAACAGTCCAACTATATACTGTGAAATGTCTCTGCACTTAGGCATTTTTCACTTAGTTGATTATCTAAAACTTATCTTCACTGCAAGCATCCTTACCAGAGGTATGTGTTTCCAGAAATGAAAAAATATACACAACCTTATACTACTAACTTTCCAACAATCTCCCCTTTTGGAATTGATGGGAAAACTTAGTGAAAACTGACTAAGTGCATAATGCCAAATAAAACATGTACTCCCCCTAAGTGCATAATCCTTTATTACTACCTATACATATCTATACATATCATTTTTCACCTTATCACTCCTCCTTTGACATCAGTGGAAAATGTATATACAAAAATGTATCTATATACAAGGAAAAAATTTAGGACTGCTCACCGAGAACTCACACCATGGAAAGTATGTCTTGGAAGGAGGTTTTGAAGACCCTTGCATCTGCTTCCCATATCATTTTCAAGGTCTGACCAGCCTGGATGAAATAATTCAAAGAAAAGGATGAGATCTCTACATCCTGCAGTACTATAAACATAGTGTTATGCCCTGCATACCCATCCCTACATTTTGTGTGCAAAATGTTGGGTCCCCCCTTTTTTCGCTTTGGCTCTTGCCTTGTCTTTTTTTTTCTTTGTTTCCTTCTCTGGGCTTTCCCTCCCCTGGGGGGGTTTGTTTTCTTTCTGATTTTGTCTTTCGTGCCTCCGAGACCCAGTCCTAGAGTTTGTTGTTCTTTCCAGAGCCAAATTCAGGACTCTGGGATTATCCGCCATGATGTCCTCTCCTCCCGAGAAGGTATGGTGGCATGGAATACCCAGGCCTAGAGTCTGAAGGTTTGTCTATTCCAAATTTCATGCAAAAGGGTAACTAGATTTTACGTCGGGTATAAATAGGAGTTAGACATCACTTTTATAGTTACCACAATTAAACACTTGTGCATCCAAAGTGAATCAAAGAAAATTAAAATGATTTCAAACTACTTTTGCTCCCATGTTTAGTGGCTATTAACCAGTGATTTGGCAGTGATTGTTTGCGGTAATCCCTAGGTTTAGCTCATTACAAGGTGCCTCTTGTGCCTACCTTCTTCGTTGTGTTTGTCTTCTAGGTAGGTTCTCTGGTTTGTGTCCTTGTCTTTCCTGGTTTTGGTTTTGTTCCGTTCTTTATAGTTTTGTTTATGCTTGGTCTTTCTGGTTTTCCTTATGTGTTCTGCATTTTTGGTTCAACTCCCATTGGTGGGTCAGCTATGCCAAAGGGATTGTTTTCCCTCTATGTAGTTGTAGTTTAGTGTTCCTAGTGTACATTGTCTTAGGTTAGCCCATGTAAATATGTATAGTTGTATAAAACCTGTGAAAAGCTTGTAGGTGCTGTATATTTTGTGCATATGTTTTTTGACCTTTGGCCCTCTATATTTTTATGTATATATCCTTCAGTTATATTGTGCATTGGATGTATATTTCATGTATATTCTTCCAATTTTGCGTCAAGCTCATCGTGCTTTATCTGTATTTCATCTGAGTTTGCGAGCTTTCCCCACAGAAGAATACCACTTGGTTGGAGCTCAGCTCTCTACTAGTTTCAACCATGGTGGTTTTCCATCTCCACCGTCAATCAACTTTTATGGTGAATTTATGTCCCATGCATGCATTCAAGACTGCTCAAGTGGCTTCCTCTTTGCACATGTTTAGATAGTTGGTGTCATCATCGCTATAACTCCCCATTCATTGCATAGCCATGTGACACCCACGTGGGCCTAACAACTCACTTTCTGGTCACGTCTCCCAATGGTTAGTTTTCCAGACTCTGGGTCTTATGTCCTTGCCATGCCCATATCTTACTTCTGTCAAGTATGTTGAAACCCCCAGGGCCTGGATTATGGTTGAATTCCTAAGTTGACATTATATGCATATCTTTCAGTATTTTGACCTAAACTAACTTTTCAGGTGAAGTGCGCAATGCGATGGTAAGTTCTCTGGAATCTGGAGTAATATTCTATCTTATGAAAGTTCTAACAGTCTCTTTACCTCGCAGGTTTTCAAATATCACACTTTCAATATGCTGGAAGCTTCCGCATCCTCACCACCCGGGAGCCCAAAGCTCCCCTCCATGGCAGTCACTAGGGAAACTGTCAGGTCCATGATTAAGAGGGCCTTGGTAAAACTTCCCCTTAGCATGAAATATTTGAAAGACAATGTTTTTGCGGGATCAAAGATCAAATCACAGGTTCAGTTGGTCACCGACACCAGTGTTGGGATGTGGTCAGAAATGCAGGCCCTAGTTAAAATGATGTTTATTCAATGGCAATTCAGGGACCAATTGGCCATCCATGTTGGGGCATTCGAGATTATAAAGGCTACTTGCTTCCCATGTTTGGTGCAAGCCCCAAAACTCATCCTCACCCTCACGGCACACTACAACTCTTCTATCCAGGCCATCATGCTCGCTGCTCCGGTCTCGACCAGATACCCTACACCCATGGTTTTCCTGGATGCTGAAACTTTTTGAGTAGGTCTAGGGATTCCCCAGTTTGACGAAGCAGCCGTCCTCACCCAAACTAATGCCTTGGCACAATTTTAGTAGCTGGAGGTTATGGCCTGACAATATCTGAATAAAAAATGGCTAAAGACCCCGAAGAAAGATTCAAAAAGGATGAATTTGGAGATCCCCAGATCTAAATTCAAGGAAAGAATCCAAATGGGGATCATAGCATTATGTAGGATTTTTGGGCAACCCCATGCATGGGAATTCTCAGGATGGATGTACTACTTCCTACTTGGCATCTCCACTGGCGAGCATTATTTTGATTGGGCCGCCATCATTTCTAACCATGTGGACTCGCAGTTTCTTCAGGCGGTCCAAACCTCAAAGTTTTATATGATGTCCTATGTTCTCTAGGCCTTAGCACAAGAATGCCCCATCACAAATGGGCTGCTCACATTAGGTGAACTTGGGGTTGGCCCAGGGCAAAAGGCTCCTTGGGATTATTTCCCACAAATCTAATGGGAGGCTTGTTTCCTCAACTTCTGCCAGGTTAACGATGCCTTTGTATATTACAATATTCTCATGCCTACCCAGGACGCCACGTACCATCTCTCTAAGGAGGCCATGTATTTGGTCAGAATTTGAGGCCATTATTATATTCAATTCCAACAACATACTTACATTCAGGTAACTAGCTTCTCCAGGAAACCCTATTTGTTGCCCAAACACTGTGGGAACAAAATAATCCTTTTAGAATATTGTCGATAGATGCTGGAGCTACACACCTTGTACACTATAAAGAAGGTGGTAAATTTTCCATTCCCAATCACTTGTGGTAATTACACGTGTAGTCTGGCCATAGCTAAAGAGGCAGGCAATGAACTTACAAGCTTAGGTCTAACATAATTCTACCTGGCACGAAAGAACTTTGATCCGCTAGGTAAGATTGCAAAGGCACTTCCCCGGGCATCAAAGCCCCATAGATTCCACATGGAGGAATTCTGGGAAGATTGCCAAGATGATTTTAAAGTCCAGAGCTGGCACTTAATCTAGATGACAATAGGGATGATGGAGAGGTTGAAGCTCTAAAAATTCCTGGATGACTTTTTGGACACCGGGTCCACAATAGACCCCCAGTACAAAGAGAAGTGAATAGACAAGATGGTTATCCCTCCAATATATTGGAACACTCAGGAGGGGCCAACCATTGAAGATATCACCCGTGACATGGTCGAGCGTAGCCACAAGTATTTCAAGAGGGAATGTCTAGGGAGTACGCATTAAGTTAGCCTGACAGTGCCAAAATTGACCCCAGGGGCCGGAACTTCTTTGAAAGGAGAGGATAAAAGAAAAAGAATAATGGGAACCCTATTGAAAACCCCATTTGTGGCCCCCATAAAAGAATGGATGTAACAAATGCTAGCTATCTCTCAGTAGATGAAAGAGAAACTGATCATAAGGTTTGCCACCCCAGTACTCATGATTGGGCCTATTCATCCTTCCTCTTCCCATTCACTGGCCGCGTCAATGGTCCATGCAACAGGAACTAGAGAAGAAGAAGAGTAGGCAGTTCTAATGGATGTAGGGCCCCCTTTGGTAACCAGGAGAAAGAAAAGGAAAACTACCTCTCAACCAAGGGTGGAGCCAGAGCTCAGGATGCCAAGCATCCCAGAAGTACAAATTATTTCTTTCGACTCCCCAAAGTTAGAGAAAGAAATAGAGCACCTCCTAGAGAATGCCCCACCCCATGATCACTTTGATGATGTGTTTAGAACTAATGAATTTGGAAACTTGCAGGGGGACATCATACAGTCAGCATAAGAAATCACTGCGCAAGATGAACTCCCAGAGAAAGAACCTACACAAGAACAGGAAGCTAAGACAGAAGGGGAAAAGGGGTAGGAATAGGTGTATACCTCCGAAGTCCCAGAGATCCAAGTTATAGAGACTGAGGATAGGCAGACTCAAGATGAGCAAATGGCATCGGTTAGGGAAACCGGACCCATAGGAATAACTGTGACCCCAACTGTTGTGCTCCAAACACCACTCCTAAAGGTAACATTTGGGGAAGTGATCACAACAGCCCAAATGTTTAATCTCGGCCTGACGCCTCCCCCACCACCAAAAAATACACCAATAGAGGAGGACATCCCAGCAGCAGAGGCTAATAAATAGCAACATGAGGAAAAGAACCCCTGGGAAATGAATGATGATCCTAACATTACCAAGGGTACTAATATCAGGGTAGAAGATATAGGTACCACCAGAGTAAGTATCACCGATGAAACAAAAGTTATAGAGAAGGAGCCAGAATTAGCTCATACTGTTGAAGGGGCGCAACAAGATCCCGAGGAGAAATCACAAGAGAAAATTTTGGCTACAAAGAAAACCCTACCGCCATAGTGGTTGGTGTAATCTCAAAAGAGGAAGGCCCTGGAAACACCCAAGGCCCATCTCTCCTTGGTGGAGATGATGGCACAGGCATAGAAAAAACTAAAGTCTAAGAAGGCCTAGACAATCCATATTCTTCAGACTGGGTCGGGCGGAGATATAGTCGCAGTGATCATGACACCTTCTATAGATGTGGATGAAGCAATAGCTAAGGCCAAATATTACAATGTCATAGAGGTCTCACTAGGGAAGAGGGAAAAATAGGGTGAGTTTGACATATTAAAAGAAGTAGCTAAGGAAGTAGAGGCTCGCTATGAGAAAGAGGCCCAGAAATTCAAGTTAGAGAAGGAGAAAAATGCAAATCTAATGGGGCTGCTAACAGAGTTGGCCCAGCCTATTAGTGTCATTCCCCTGGGTGTCTCTGCATCTGATGCACTACTTTCTCAAAGTAACATAGACTCACTATGGGCAATGAAGAGAAAGGCCCAGGCAGTTGATGAATGGGTTACCTTGCAAGTGGGAAACGTCTGACGTTTCTTAGTGTCCACACTACCAGACCTATATGCAACCCACCATGTCTTGTACCAAGTCAAAACTACTATCTCCATCTGGGAGGGAGATATTGAAAACTATGAGGCATGGAAGGTTGAGTTAGAAGAACTCCTCGACATCAGGGAGGAGATTGTCTCCGAATCCAAAACTTTGGGAGAGGATTCATTTGATTTTGTAAGGACCCAACACTCCAGACATGACCTCACATTGGGGGTAATCAATAAACTGGTAGGGACCTTGCGTGATAAGGCCAATGCAGTCCAATATTATTTCAATTTGTACAAGTCTTTTGTTTTGAAGGTCTCCAAAGCTTATCCATTCAACATCGACACATGCACTCCAGAGGAGTATATTTTGGGGAAGTTTGATGAATTAATAGAATCAAGATATCAATCCCTAGAGGGGATAGACATAGCAAAGATGACATGAATAAATTGCATGGTAATCAGAGGGAACGACGTGAAAAAAATGGCTGAGGAATTCAAGGCAAATGTTCTAGACGTGGGTGAGCAGATTGAGGTGGCCAAGTACCATCAGACCAGCCTTAAAGACATTGATGAAGATGGGATCTCCTATCTCCTCTAGACTTTCAATGACAACTAACAACAATAAAGTCCTTCAGATTCTGGAGATGATCAATCGGGAGATGTAATTTGTGTATTCTTTTATTCTTTGGGGTGCATGCTCCGGGATCCCGGGGTCCCAGATCTAGTGTTATTATTTTTTGTATTCTTTAAAGTGACCCATGTCTCAATTCCCAAGGCTGGCCGGTCACTTTCAAAATAGTAATAAAAGGTGTCAGAAAATAGGTAACCACAATAGGGCACATCGGCTTGACAAAAGTTTTCTGACAGATGGTATTCCCAAGGTGCCGCTTCAACATTACACCTGGCACATCAGAGATAGGGTGCTGCTTTCCTATTTATGAGGCATGTAGCCTCGATCTTTAGGTGGATTGGATTTCTTCTTTCTCCTCCTGGCTTTGTTCTCAAGGCTGATTCTTCCACTCTTCTTTTCTTTTCTCATTCTTCTGACAAGTCAGACCTTTTCTACCTCGAGGTCTTTTGTAATCTGGTGCAGGTAGTACTAGCCACCATAAATATTATTATATTGTAAAGTAAATTAGGTTAAGTTTTAGGTCCAACTTGGTGCATAAATATTAAGTCTGACCTCATTCCAAGGGTCGGCAAAATTGATGATTTTGCAGTCCATAGCTAATAGCAATTTGATTTCCTTAGTTCTTAGTTGCAGAGCTCAATGCTCCATAGTTTCTAAGCTTTTAGTAGTTAAATGCTCCCTTGGAGCCAGCATTGTAATATACACCAATGCTTGCTGGAGATATGTTAATGAAGGAGTTATATCAATGACATTGTTAGCATTCTAACCTCTGGGTTAATGGTATTTTATGATTTTTGTTCTTTATGTCCTTTGCTCTAATACTTCAAGTAGATTAACGACCTCCTTTTCCTCCTCTATTGATTAAATATGAGCTGATGGCTCTGTGTTTCTTCAGTATTTAGTGTAGTGTGTCAGAGCATTGTTGATGTTTTGAATGTTTAGTATAACTATAGGTAGATGAAATATTTCTAAATCTACAGTATCTTTTGAAGTTTATTTGTTAAATGAATGTGTGCTTTTAGGAAACCCCACTTACTTGAATCCATAGAGAAGATGAGTTAAGATAACCAGCTATCCCCCTCAAAAAAAATAGTCATATTTCCCAACTGAGCCCCGCACTGTCGAGACCTGACTCTCACATGCTTGGAGGTCTAGGCAATATCATTTCCCCAGACAACCTTTACAGGAAAATTTGGCCAGTACCCCGGTACCCACTGACAACTTACCTCTGCTGGCGGACCTGGTCACAAAGTCCCATCAACAAAAACTAGCGCTAGAAGGAGGGCATGAACTCGTCCCCCTCTGAGGATTCAAATTTTACACCACCTAAGGGTTCCCTAAGCCATAGTTTTAGGAGTCAATCCTTCAGTAGAATTGGGTCATTCTCACTAACAAAATTGGAAAGAGTCCTTAAATCAACTCCAAATCCTGGATGGTTTGTCAAACTTGAGCCTCCCGCTTGAAAGAAACAGACCCCAAATCCAAATCAACCACCATTGTCTGGGGATCTAGCACATCCCAAAATACCCAAATCTGCTAGATGATCCTGGGAATTAGTGCTCAGCCTAGTCAAAATCAAACACCCCTAATGGCTGCGTATTTTGAAAATATTGGGTCCCTAGTGGGAACTATTCCCAGTGCAGCCAATGATTTACCTTCACACCAAGAAAAGATTTGTCCTCGATATGAGAACTTAGGCTCATGAACCACAAAAGAGCATCTACAGGCATACAAAGATGCCATAAAATGACACCAGATCCAACATCAAAACATTGTGACCTAGATGTTCCCTCTATCCCTGGGATAGAACAAACTAAAATGGTACCTTAACCTTCCCACCAAGTCCATCAATAGTTGGCAGGACATGGAGGATGCCTTCTTGGCTGCCTTCCACATACATGTGGACCCAGCATGGTCGCACAGCTAGTTCATTTGTATCAGGAAGGAACCAAATGAGCCCCTTGCAGCATTCAACCACTAGTTCCAACGTACCTTGAAGTGGTGCACAGGTCCCTTCATCCCATCCATGGATGTAACTATCTACACATACCTCAATGTAATGGACCCTTTTGTTGCCACTCTCCTTTGGAGAACTATCACCTAGGCGACCAAGATACTTTAGCGAAGATTTAAAACCTAGACTTGGAGTTGTCTCGTGGTCTTAACAAATCCCTAGGCGTGATTGGGAAAAGCATGCCATTCAACATGATACCAGGTAGAACTTCTTATGCTAGGGGATACAATCCCAATCAAGCAATGGGTGCCCCCTTGATGGCCATGAATCCCCCACCACTGCAGATAGACAAGAAGACCTAGTATGTGTATCCATCTCAAACCCATACAACACTAGGTCTAGAATCTTTTCTCTAGAACCATCTATAGAAAATGCAACAAACATAGCCACAATCACTCAGAGTGCCTTTCTTCTAGTCATCCAAGGCTGGAGGATTAGCGCCCACGACTCTGACGAATGCTACCACTTTCCTGGGAAACCAACAACAAAAACCATCACACTATGACATGAATACCTAGTTTACCGCTGAGGTTGAATCCCTCTGGCGAATGTTATCCATGCTAATTATGGACATGGGTCGACTGAAGGCAAGGTCCTACGCACCCCAAAATTCTAATTCCCAAAGAGGGAATATTTTCTTCAGCAAACAAAACAACAATGCGAGGGGAAGAAACTACAACGGTCCTCGGCCCAACCAACAACAATGGAATAACAATGCTAATGCCAGAGGTCCACCTCTAAACCAAAACACCAACCAGAGTGGTGCTGGACTATCTCATTTCATGCCAGTCATAGACTTGTAGCCTATGACCAACTGGTGTAGATTGCACAACACAGACTCCCACAATGAGGTAAGCTATGCCACACTGGAGAAAGGCATCATGATTTCCCTACTAGATAGACAAAAATATTCTGATCCTGTTCCCCCAGAACCTCCTATACAAGATCCCACTCATGGATCATTTTCTTGTGAGACCATCTTCTTTGAGACTACCAAGGAAGTCGAAGAAGAATCCAAACTACAGGGATTCTTTGACGAATCTATTTCAGCCTTTGAGGCCAATGCCTTCACCAACCCATGGACTCCCTACAAAACTTAGAGTTAGGCTGATAAAGGACTAGTTTACACACCCACACCTCCCAAGGACAATCCTCCCTGGGACAACACGACCGATCGGTCTACCCCTCCAAAAGGCTCTAGCTCTAACCAAGCTAAGGACCCAGTCGAGGGGAGCCACCAATTCCCAAGATGAAGGTTTGAAATCATGAAGGTATTAGAACAAACCACCACCTTCATGACCTTGATTGAGGTTTTACTAAACTATCCTGAGCAAAAGAAGTCTCTTCTGAAGCTCTTGGGAAACCTAGAAGCCATTAGTAGCCCACCCAAGATTGTCTCTTTTGAGGATGTCAACGCGGATGTCTTCTAGGAAAATACTAAAGATCCTCCCTTCCTGCTAGGCTTAAACATACAAGGAAAGAATATACACAACTACCTAGTAGATTCTAGGGCTTCGGGCAACATCATGCCTTTATCCATATGCCAGAAGCTTAGATTCTGACCCACCCTATCTAACGGTGCAGCAATCCAACTGGACAAAACTACTATAAAAATGGTGGATGAACTGAAGAATGTCCAGATTCAACTCATCTAGGACCCCAGGATAGCCAACACAATCGATATCCAAGTGGTGGCCATCCCAAAGACTTATGGGATGTTATTAAGTTGGAATTGGTCCACGTCCCTGAATAGATACTTCTTGACTGACTTCTCCCACTTATGGCTCCCTTAGGTAGGAGAATATAAAAAGATCTAGGTTGAAAGTGAGCCCCATATGAGATAGGACCTCACTAAAGTCAGGAGGGTGAATGAGGTATTATTCTCTAAGACTTCCCCTGGGGTGTACCAACCCCTTGAGATCCTAACATTTGATTTCACCCCCGGGGAGGATCCCATATTTCTCCAGAGAAACCAGGACCTGGAAGAAAGATTAAGGGTTGAGGTTAACTCTTAGGGTGTCGCAGTGACCCCCACCACACTCTTGTCTAGCACTTGGTGCTGGGTGCATTACCAGAAACATTCAGAGTTAGAGTGTGAACCTTGCATGGCCGCTGCCACCCGACACATCAACGCCCTCCAGAAGAAAGAACATGTAGTTGATTCCTCATAACCCAGTGTTCCTACTGGAAGCACCTCCTCAACGCCACATGTTTGAGGATCCCAATCACAAATATCTCCAGAGGCAAACCTCAATCTCATACCATCAGCACCAGAGGAAGCTCCTCCCAATCCTTCCAAAAATAATCCAAAGACCACTTCATCTTCCCAGGCCCAGACAACAAACGATGACTTGTGGACCGTTAAGTTCGATGGGTCCTGATCAAAGCAAGGTTGTGGGGCTAGAGTGGAATTGATCAAATCATGAGGGAAATCCTTCTTTATGTCCTATAGCCTATAGTTCAACTGCATGAATAAAATCATGGAGTACAAGGTTTTCATCCTTGGACTCCTATTTGCATTAAGGAAAGGAATCACTCACCTTTGGGCCCTGGGTGATTCAGAGTTGATTATTAAACAAGTCTAAAGTCAATATACATGTCACGATAAGAGGTTGGCTGCATACCACAACTGGGCATGGATCCTTATTGAAGATTTTTATGCTTTTGGTATTGATCTTATTCCCCAGAGACAGAACTATGTCCCAGATGCCCTTGCCATTTTTGCCAGCACACTTGAGCCAATGGCTAGCTCACGACTTTGAAGATTTTCTATTTAGATGATCCCCACCCCATCCATTCTAGACAATGTCACCCATTTTTAGGTCTTTGAGGATGATCAACATATCCTAGCCTTCATGGCCAATGTTGGTGTCTTTGAGGAATAGATAGTGGAAGAGAGAGATCACAATGATACTGGACAGGGTGATGAAGATGATGGGATCATGAACCTACCAACCAACACCATTCCTAAGGGGATGGTCACACTTGAATGAATCTTTGACTCAGACCCTTGGGGCCAGGAAAAGATATCATCCTCCTCTATGGGAGGAAAATTTGAGAAAGTAAACATCAACCAGCCCGGTGAAGAGAAAATGATACACATTGACACCTCCTGCTCCCCTGAGGAGAAGTAGAAGATTCTCGCGGTTCTCTGAGAATACATAGATGTGATCATGTGGGGGTATGAGGACTTGAAAACTTATGATACATCCATTATGACTCATACTATCCCACTCAAACTTGATGCTAAGCCTTTTCGACAAAAGAAACGACCGCTCAACACACTGATCGAGCCTCTGATTTATTTGGAGGTTCAAAAACTACTATCGGCCCAAATAATCTTTCCAATCCGGCATACTAAGTGGGTTTCCAACCTTGTCCCTATGAGGAAGAAAAGTGGTGAGATGCACCTTTGCGTGAATTTATGAAATTTTAATAAGGCCTCCAAGAAAGATAATCACCCTCTCCCCTCATTGGATGAGGTGTTGCAAATCATGAACGGATCACAAATGATGTTTTTCTTAGATGGGTACTCTGAATATAATAAAGTCATGGTTAAATATGAGGATATAGACAAAATGGTATTTACCACCAAGTGGGGAACATTTGCCTACCGAAGAATGCCCTTTGGCTTGATTAACGTAGGGGCTACATTTCAAAAGGCCATGGACATTGTGTTCGAGGGCCATGTGAACCGGTGCATAATCATCTACATGGATGATTTGACCATCTTTTCCTAGGATAGGCATGATCATTCCGCCCACCTCACCCAGATTTGTGAGAGATGTTGCTGGTATGGAATATCCCTCAACCCTAAGAAATGCATATTCAGGGTCACTAAAGGGAAGTTTCTCGGGCATATTGTCTCAAAGAAGGGTATATCCATTGACCCTAAGAGAGTTGAAGCACTACTAAACCTACAAATTCCTGCCAGCAAGAAAAAAATGAGGTCTTTCTTTGGAAAGATTAATTTTGTCTGGTGATTCATCACTAGATTCGCCGAGATCATAAAACCACTCAAAAAAGTGATGAAGAGAGATACCAAAATTGAGTGGAGCCCTAAAGCAAAGCAGGCATTTGCCTAGATCAAGAAAACAATAATGGAGGCCCCAATTTTGGCTAGTCCAGACTAATCCCTCCTTTTCTACATTTATTCCTTTGCTTCACCACATTCTATCGCAAAAGTATTAACCCAAAAGGTTGAAGGGGAAGAATGACCAATAGCTTTCATGAGCTCCCCCTTTAAGAATGCTGAAGTTTGGTATTCGTCTTTGGAAAAGCAGGCCTTTGCTCTTGTTCACGCTGTGAAGAAATTCTGGCATTATATTCTCTGGAGCAAGGTGCATGCTATCATCCCGGACCAGGCGGTAAAATCTTTGCTGATGCAGAGTGAATTGGGTAAAAGATGGGGGAAATGGATGGCCATCCTCCAGGAATATGATTTAGAAATGTAACCCATGAAAATAGTCCAAGGCCAGGGACTATGTAGAGAGATGGTAGAAGAGACTCCCCATATTGAATGTCAGACATACGCAGTGGATTCCATCACTTAGGATCCATGGTACATAGACCTGGTGTACTTTTTGTTAAATAACAGGTGCACAAAGGGATTGCCTCCAAAAAAACACCGTGCCCTGTGGTTTAAAAGTGCACACTTCATGATAAAAAAATGCCATGCTTTTTTGTAGGAACTATGAGGGAGTGTACCTCCGGTGCATCGATAGGGTTCAAGTTGCAAAAATAATCAAATAATTTCATAGGGAATTTGGAACCAAGCATGGCTCAGCTGACGCCACTTCCCATTAGATCCTTCAGGATGCATACTATTGGCCCTGTATCTTTAAATATGTCTACTCTCACATCAGGAAGTGCCATACTTTTGAAACTAGGATATGTCATGAGAAGAACCCAGCCATGCCTTTGCAGCTGGTCTTTGAAGCTAGACCTTTCACCCAATGGGGATTTGAAATCATCAGGGAAATCAACCCCAACTCATCTTCTAACCACCGATACATTCTAACTACTATTTATTACTTCACCCGGTGGTCCGAAGCAATACCTTACAAAAACAATATGACAGATGTAGTTATAAAATTCCTGGTAGAAAACATCGTCACAAGATTTGGAATACCCTTCGCTATAGTGTGTGACAATGGTCTGGTGTTTTCTTTGGCACAATTACTCAAATGGACCTATGATAGGAGGATCACTCTGAAGTTCTCTAGCAACTATTACCCCTAGGGGAATGGCGTTACTGAATCAACCAACAAAAATTTACTTGAAGTGATCCAACACCTGTTAGAATAGAGTCCCCGGAACTGGCACCAAAAGTTGAGATTCACCCTCTAGGTGGATCGTATTTTAATTAAGGCTGCCCTGGGGAATCTCCATTCCATCTGGTTTATGGCTAGAACTTAGTGTTCCCCATTAACTTGCAAATCTTGGTTTTACAGTTTATGCAGGAATTCAGCAACCGGGACAACATTGTGGAAGTTTGGCTCCTAAACTTTGTGCGAATGGAAGAACAAAAAGACACAGCCCTTGAACATTTTACATGTCACCAAGAAGTAGTGAAATGATGGTATGACTGGAGAGCCCAGTACAAAGCCTTTCATATTTTGGACTTGGTCCTCTTGTGGGATAAGGCCTGGGAAAAGAAAGGAAACACACCAAATTCCAACGGCTCTGGCTCGGACCATATTTGATCTCAGAGATCTGCAGTGCAAATGCCTATCACCTCAATACCATGACTGGGGAACCCGTTCCATTTCTCATCAATGGTTATTTTCTCAAATATTATTTTGAGTGAGGTAGGTTTGTCTAGAGTTGTACTATATGTAAATCTTCTTGCTTGTAAATATTTCTTTCTTAGTGCTCTATTTTGAGTACCTTGTCTTGTAAGTAGCTTTGTTGGCCGTCCTCTGGGATCGCCCCTTTTATTTTTCTTTGCTTTTGTCATTTTTCTTTCTTTTTCTAGGTTTCCAGTGTTTTTCTCCCCCTTTTGTAGGCTGGTATGCTTCACATAATATCTAGTCTCCAGGATGGTACCTTTTGCATTACGGTGAACTCAGAATCTATTGTTAGTATGGTGGAATTGGTCCGGTCTCCAAAGTTATTTCATAAGTTTGGTAACAACCTATGAGTAATCTTCATTGGATTTATCCCTGAAAGTCTAACAATCAGTTAAATTAAAATCAAAAGGAACAAGTAATTAGACACACCAAGAATAGATCGGTCTCACTAGTTGTTAGCCCAAGTCTGAACTTTTAAAATTCTTCCCGGGTCCAGAGTTTTTCTTCCCTATTTAACAAATAAGGTGGATGGAAGGGTGAAAGAAGTACTGCCATCAATTTAGCTAAGCTTAAGCTTAATGGTGAAAGAAGTACCACCTTCCTATCCAAAAAATAATAAAATGATAAGAGGAAAGGATGGACAAACTCCAGTATCAAGGGGAACGAGCAAATTTAATGACTTTGGATCAATATATTTAGTGTCTCTTCTCTACTTCTCCTAGAGGTTATCGGCTTGATTTTCCTTCAAAGCACACAATTCGCAACTGAGGAAAGACTAAGGATTGAATCATGTATGAGCCAGATTGTCACAGACACTTCACCCCTTGCAAGAAGGATGCTCTGAGTAACGATAGATTTTGATTTTGCTAACTAGAGATTCTGCGGTTCTCAAATGCACTAAGGCTTTTGTCCCAAATAGTCACCATTTGTTATGCCCTACATACCCATCCCTACATTTTGTGTGCAAAATGTTGGGTCCCTCCCTTTTTCACTTTGGCTCTTTCCTTGTCTTTTGTTTTCTTTGTTTCCTTCTCAAGGCTTTCCCTCCCCAACGGGGTTTTTTTTCTTTCTACTTTTGTCTTTCGTGCCTCCCGGACCTGGTGCTAGAGTTTGTTGTTCTTTCCAGAGCCAGATTCTAGACTCCAGGATTCTCTACCATGATGTCCTCTCCTCGCGAGAAGGTATGGTGGCATGGAATCCCTAGGCCCAGAGTCTGGAGGTTTGTCTGTTCTGAAGTTCATACAAAAGGGTAACTAGCTTTTACCTCAGGTATAAATAGGAGTTACACATCACTTTTACAATTACTACGAGTAAAGACTTGTGCATCCAGAGTGAATCAAAGAAAATTAAAATGATTTCAAACTACTTTTTCTCCCATGTTTAGAGGCTATTAACCACTAATTTGGCAGTGATTGTTCATGGTAATCCCTAGGTTTAGCTTGTTGCAAGGTGGCTCCCATGCCTACCTTCTCCATTGTGTTCATCTTCCAGGTAGGTTATCTGATTTCTACCCTTGTCTTTCCTAGTTTTGGTCTTATTATGTTCTTTTTGGTTTTTTTTCCACTTAGTCTTTCTAGTTTTCCTTCTATGTTCTACATTTTTGGTTCACCTCCTGTTGGTGGGTTGGCTTTGCCAAAGGGATTGTCTGCCCTCTACATAGTTGTAGTTTAGTGTTCCTAGTGTACATTGTCTTAGGTTAGCCCGTGTAAATATGTATAGTTGTATAAAACCTAAGAAAAGCTTGTGGGTGCTATATATTTTGTGCATATGTGTTTCATCCTTTGGCACTCTATATTTTTATGTATATATCCTTCAGCTCTATTGTGAATTGGTTGTATATTTCATGTATATTCTTCCAGTTTTGCATCGGGCTCATCGTGCTTTGTCTGTATTTCATTTGAGTTTGTGAGATCACCCCACGGTGGAATACCACCTGGTTGGAGCTTGGCTCTCTACTGGTTTCAACCATGGCAGTTTTCCCTCTCCACTATTAATCAGCCTTTATGGCGAATTTATGTCCCATGAGTGCATTCAAGCCTGCCCAAGTGGCTTCCACTTTGAGTGCATTTGGAAATTTGTAGTAGTCATCACCATAACTCCCCATTTATTGCATAGCCATGTGACAGCCACATGGGCCTAACAACTCACTTTTTGGTCATGTCTCCCAATAGTTAGTTTTCTAGACTCTAAGTCCTATGTCCTCACCGCGCCCATATCTTACTTTCATCAAGTATGCTGAAACCCCTGGGGTCCGAATTATGGTTGAATTCCTAAGTTGACATTATATGCATATCTTTCTAGATTTTGACCTAAACTAACTTTTCAGGTGAAGTGCATAATGTGGCAGTAACTCATCAGGAATTTGGGGTAATATTCTATCTTATGAAAGTTCTAATGGTTGCTTTACCTTGTAGGCTTTCAAATATCACACTTTCACTATGTCGGAAGCTTCTGCATCCTCACCACTTGGGAGCCCAGAGCTCCTCTCCATAGCAGTCACCAGGGAAACCGTCAGGTCAAAGATTTAGAGGGCCTTGGAAAAAATTCCCCTCAGCATGAAATATTCGAAGGACAATGTTGTTATGGGATCAAAGACCGAATCCCAGGTTCAGTTGGTCACCAACACTAGTGTCGGGATGTGGTCAGAAATGCAGGCCCTGGTTAAAATGATGTTCATTCAATGAAAATCCAGGGACCAATTGGCCATCTATGTTGGGGAATCTAGGATTCTAAAGGTTTCTTTCTTCCCATGTTTGGTGCAAGCCTTGCAACTCATCCTCACCCTCGCTGCACACTACAACTCTTCTATCCAGGCCATCATGCTCGTTGATCTGGTCCCGATCGGATACCCTACACCCATGGTTTCCTTGGATGCTGCAAATTTTCAAGAAGGTCTAGGGATTCCCCAGTTTGATGAAGCAGCGGTCGTCACCCAATCTAATGCCTTGGCACAATTTTAGCAGCTAGAGGTTATGGCCCGACAATATCTAAATAACAAATGGCTAAAGACCCCGAAGAAAGATTCAAAAAGGATGAAGCTGGAGATCCCTAGATCTAAATTCAAGGAAAGAATCCAAGTGGGGATCATAACATTATGAAGGATTTTTGGGCAACCCCATACCCAGGAATTCTCAGGATGGATGTACTACTTCCTACTTGGCATCTCCACCAGCGAGAAGTATTTTGATTGGGCCACCATCATTTCTAACCATGTGGACTTGCAGTTTCTTTAGGTGGCCCGTACCTCAAAGTTTTATATGATGTCCTATTTTCTCTGGGCCTTAGCACAACAACCCCCCATCACAAATAGGCTTCTCACATCAGGTGAACGTGGGGTTGGCCCAGGGCAAAAGGCTCCTTGGGATTATTTTCCACAAATCCAATGGGAGGCTAGTTTCCTTGGCTTCTGCCAGGTTAATGACGCCTTCATACATTACAATATTCTCATGCCTACTTAGGATTATAGGTACCATCTTTTTGAGGCCATGGATTTGGTCAGAATTTATGACCATTATTATATTCAGTTTGAGCAACATACTTACATTCGGGTAACTAGCTTCTCTGGGAAACCCTATTTGTTGACCAAACACTATGGGAATAAAATAATCCTTTTAGAATATTGTCATTAGATGCTGGAGCTGCAAGCCTTGTACACTATAAAGAAGGTGGTAAATTTTCCATTACCAATCACTTGTAGGAATTATACATATAGTCTGGCCACAGCTAAAGAGGTAGGCAATGAACTTAAAATCTTGGGCCTAACAGAATTCTACCTGGAGTAGAAGAACTTTGATCTGCTAGGAAAGATTGCAATGACACTTCCCTAGGCATTAGAGCCCCACAGATTCCACATGGAGGACTTTTGGGAAGATTTCCAAGATGATTTTAAAGTCTAGATTTGGCACTTTGTTTGGAAGATAGTGGGCATGATGGAGAGGCTCAAGCTCCAAAAATTCCTAGATGACTTTTCAAACATCGGGTCTATAATAGACCCCCAGTACAAAGAGAAGGGAATAGACAAGATGGCTCTCCCTCCAATAAATTGGAATGTTGAGGAGGGGTAAACCTTTGAAGATATCACACGTGACATGGTCAAGTGTAGCCATGAGTATTTCAAGAGGGCATGTTTGGGGAGTACACACTGAGTTGGCCTGACAGTGCTGAGATTCACCCCCAGGGACAGAACCTATTTGTAGGGAGAGGATAAAGGAAAAATAATAATGTGAACCCTATCACAAACCCCATCTATAGCTCCCATAAAATAACAGATGCAACAAATGTTGGCAGTCTCCCAGCAGATGAAAGAGAAACTGATCACAAGGTTGTCCACCCCGGTCCTCATGACCGGGCCCATTCATCCTCCCTCTTCCCCTTCACTGACCATGTTAATGGTCTGAGAAAAAGGAACTAGAGCAGAAGAAGAGCAGGCATTTCTAATGCATGTAGGCCCCCCTTTGGTAACCAGGAGAAAGAAAAGGAAAACTACCTCTCAACCAAGGGTGGAGCTAGAGCTCGGGATGCCAAGCATCCCAGAAGTACAAATTGTTTCTTTCAACTCCCCAGAGCTGGAGAAAGAACTAGATCACATCCTAGAGAATTCCCTGCCCCATGATGAGTTTGATGATGTGCTTAGAACTGATGAATTTGGAAACTTGCAAGGGGACATCATACAGTCAGTGGAAGAAATTGCCACCCATGATGAACTCTCGGAGCAAGAACCTACACAAGAACAAGAAGCCCAGATAGAATGGTAAAAGGGGAAGGAACAAGTCAATACATCTAAAGTCCTGGAGATCCAGGTTACAGAGACTGATGATAGGCAGACTCAAGATGAGCAAATGACATCACTTGGGGAAACCAGACCCATGGGAATAACCGTGATGCCAACTTTCATGCTCCAAATGCCACTCCCAAAGGTAACATTTGGGAAGTGATTATAGCAGCCCAAACATTGAATCTTGGCCTGATGCCTCCCCCACTACCAGGAAATACACCAATAGAGGAGGACATTGCGGAAAAAGAGGCTAAAAAATAGCAACATGAGGAAAATAACCCCGGGGAAATGAATTATGATCCTAACATTGCCAAGGATACAGACATTGGGGTAGAAGATACAGGTACCACTAGAGTAAGTATTTCCAGTGAACCAAAAGATATAGAGAAGGAGCCAGAAGTAGCTCATACTATTGAAGGGGAACAACAAGATCCCAGGGCGAAATCACAAGAGCATATTTTGGCTGCAAAGCCACCCCTACCACCATAGTGGTTGGTGGAATCTCAAAAGAGGAAGGCCCCGAAAACACCCAAGGCCCATCTCTCCTTGGTAGAGATGATGGTGCAGGCGCAGAACCCACCAAAGGCTAAGAAGGCCCAAATAGTCCATACTCTTTGGACTGGGCTGGGCAGAGATACAGCCATGGTGATCGCAACACCTTCCTCAGATTAGGATGAAGCAATGGCTAAGGCTAGAGATTACAATGTCACATAGGTGTCATTGGGGAAGAGGGGAAAAAAGGGTGATTTATACCTATTAAAAGAAGTAGCCAAGGCAATAGAGGCTCACTATTAGAAAGAGGCCCAGAAATTTAGGGCAGAGAAGGAGAAAAATACAAATCTTATGGGGCTGCTAATGGAGCTAGCCTATCCTATTAGTGTCATTCCCCCAGGTGTCTCCACATCCAATGCATCGCTTCCTCAAAGTGACATAGACTCACTATGAGAGATGAAGATAAAGGCCCAGGCGGTTGATGAATGGGTGACCTTGCAAGTGGGAAATGCCTAACATTTCTTCGTGTCCACACTCCCAGACCTGTATGCAGCCTACCACATCTTGCACCAGGTCAAAACTACTATCTCCATCTGGGAGGGAGATATTGGAAACTATGAGGCATGGAAGGATGAGTTAGAAGAACTCCTCGGCATCAGGGAGGAGATTGTCTCCAAAACTAGAATTTTGGGAGACGATTCATTTGATTTTGTAAGGACCCAGCACTCCAGACTTGACCTCACATTGGGGGTAATCAAGCAACTCATATAGACCTTGCGTGATAAGTCCAATGCGGTCCAATATTCTTTTAATTTGTACATGTCTTTTGTTTTGAAGGTCTTCAAAGCTGATCCATTTAGCACTGACACATGCACTCCAGAGGAGTATGTTTTGGGGAAGTTTGACAAATTAATGGAATTGAGATATCAATCCCTAGAGGGAATAGATGGAGCAAATATGATGTGAATAACTCACAAGGTGCTCAAAGGTCATGATGCAGCAAAAATGGCCAAGGAATTCAAGGCAAATGTTCCAGACCTAGGTGAGCAGATTGAGTTGGCCAAGAACTACTGGACTGGCCTTAAAGACATCGATGAAGATGGGATCTCCCATCTCCTCCAGACTTTCAAAGATAGCAAACAACAATAAATTCCTCTGGATTCCGGAGATGATCAATCGGGAAATGTAATTTTTGTATTTATTTATTCTTTGGGGTGCATGCTCCTAGATCTCGGGGTCTTGGATCTAGTGTTATTCATTTTTATATTCTTTAAAGTGACCTATGTCTCAGTTCCCAAGGCCGACTGGTCACTTTCAAAATAGTAATAAAAGGTGCTAGAAAATAGGTAACCACAACAGGGCACGTCGGCTCGACAAAAGGTTTCTAACAGATGGTCTTCCCAAGGTGCTGCTTCAACATTACACCTGGCACATCAGAGATAGGGTGTCACTTTCCTATTTATGAGGCATGTAGCCTTGATCCCCAGGGAAATTGGATTTCTTCTTTCTCCTCCTGACTCCCTTCTTGAGGTCGATTCTTCCACTCTTCTTTTCTTGTCTCATTCTTCTGACATGTTAGACCTTTTCTGCCTCAAGGTCTTTTGTAATGTGGTGCAGGTAGTACTAGCCACCAGAAATAGTATTATATTGTAAAGTAAATTAGGTTAAGTTTTAGGTCAAACCTGGTGTATAAATATTAAGTTCGACCTCATTCCAAGGGTTGACAAAATTGATGATTTTGCAGTCCATAGCTAATAGCAATTTGATTTCCTCAGTTCTTAGTTGCAGAGCTCAATGCTCCATAGTTTCTAAGCTTTCAGTAGTTAAATGCTCCCTTGGAGCCACCATTGTAATACACACCAGTGCTTGCTAGAGATATGTTAATGAAGAAGGAGGAGTTCTATCAATGACGTTGTTAGAATTCTGACTTCTAGGTTAATGGTATTTTATGCTTTGTGTTCTTTATGTCCTTTTCTCTGATACTTCAAGTAGATTAATGACCTCCTTTTCCTCCACTATTGATTAAATATGAACTGATGGCTCTATGTTTCTTCAGTAATTAGTGTAGTGTGTCAGAGAATTGTTGATGTTTTGAATGTTTTGTATAGTTATAGGTAGATGAAATATTTCTAACTCTGTAGTATCTTTTGAAGTTTATTTGTTAAATGAATGCACGCTTGCAGGAAACCCCACTTACTTGAACCCTTGGAGAAGATAAGTTAAGATAACTAGCTATCTGTCTCAAACAAAATAGTCACATTTCCCAACTGAGCCCCACACCGTCGAGACCTGACTCTCACGTGCTTGGAGGCTCAGGGAATCTCATTTCCCTGGACAACCTTTATAGGCAAAGTTGGCTGGTACCTCGGTACCCGGTGACAACTTACCTCTGTTGGTGGACCAGGTCACAAAGTCTTGTCAACACATAGATCCATCAAGGGATTTATTCTTTGTCTCTATGTCCTCAAGCTGTTTCTCCAAAAATAAAAATTTAGGAGTGATCAAAGTCTTTAACTCACCAAATCTTCCCAACACTCTTGATTTGTCTGTTTGTAGAATACTTCTTTCATCCAACAATTTGGACACTTCCTTAAATCCAACTCAATGACTAATTGTGAGAAGGATCCACAATTCTTTTCCAAGTTATCCAATGTCTTCTCATTATTGTTAATTATGTCCACCACATTTTGTACATGCCTAGGACATATGCAGTAGTTGTTTATCTTCTTCCCATGATCACTGCAGGTCTTTATTTTGGCGATAGTAGTATCTAATATGAATATATCTCACTTAATTGTCTTGCATACCTCTTCTAATTTATTCGCCATGTATTTCTTCTTAAGCTTCATAGCTGTGACCTTCTCGAAAGAAGTGAAGTACATATCAAAGTCATCAAGGAATTTTTCCAAATTTTTTTCTGCATCATTACCTTGGAAAGTGAAAGGTATAGGTAATATTTTACTGATATGTCCACTACCCTGTCCAATACCTTGACCATCTTCTTATTTTTTTGCTTAGATTTTTCTTTGGATTTAGAAAAGGCCATGAATGATTAGCTTATCCTCATCCATTTCATCAACATTTTTATGTAGGGGCTTCTTGTCACTTCCCATCAAATAGGTTGTAGAAATATATTTCTCCTTAATAGGAGTAGAATTAGGAATAGAGATAAGTACTTTTGTTTCTTTTTCAGTCACAAGAATTATTTTAGTATCCTTCTTTTCTATAGCCATAATTTATTTTTTCTCTTCTCCTTCATCCAACGTCCCAAGATCTATTATATTTATTACTATGGTTGTCCTTGCACAAAAAGATCAACCTAGTATTTGATCTCAGCAAAGGTTTTACTGCCTTCAAGATCCTATCATTCTCTTCATGTGAAATGACTGGAAGCATATCCTCTATAGATTTTACACAAATCCTATTTTCATCTTCTAAGGCTCTTTTCTTTCTAATTTCTAATTTATGAAATATTGATTTTGGAATATTGCCTTCAAGCTCAATCACATTATTTTTGAAAACTAGCATATATTTGCTAACACTTTCTTCAATATCTTTTTCATCATATCTCATAGTATGTCGACAATTGATTCAAATTTCATTTATCAACTATCCTCTTTGCCAATATCTTCAAGTGAGGCTTCCATTGATATCTCTCAACTAAATTTTCTTGCACAATGCATTAAGATTTCTTCTTAGTCTTCTCCTCTTTAATCTTCTTCTCCTCTTTCTTCTACCTTTTGGGAGGTGATTTTTTTCTGGTTGTTCTCGTAGAAGTCTCTTCAACCACATTTTTTTCGTGCAATGATCTTCTTGTTGGTGTAGAAGTGGTTTTATGTAAGACAACCATTGCCAGAGGTGAGTCGAACACCTCAATAGTCTCATTAGTAGGTAAGGGTGAAATATCTAAGTCTGGAAAGCCGTAAGACTTCTTTGTTTCCTTCTTTCTCCACTCAGACATCTTAGCCTTGCTAATTCCTTTGTTTCTCTGCAATGTAGTCAATAATTTTTCCTATCTTCCTCTTTATGTCACCTCTAGGCACTTCTTCCATGACCTTAGAGGACTTTTCTTCATAGGTACCCCATATCTCTTCACTTGGATCAATATCAATAGATAACACATGGTCCACTTGCAATGTAAGAACTTTAGTACTGACTTCATACCCCTTAGGAGCACACCACTTCATTCTAGGTTCAACAACTTCAAAGCATACACAGTCAGTTTCAACAATAAAATAAACTATATCCTTGTGTTTTTCAACTATTTGTTTGATAATTCTCTTTATCTCCTTCATTTCTCTTTTAAATATCTTAAATATACCAATGATCTCTCCATCTATGCATTTACCATTTTTCCTTCTATAACTTTTTCTTACTTGAATAGCAGTAGGTTCATTGTCCTTCCATGCCCTAGGATGCATACCAGGGAACTTATACACTAAGTATAGGAAAATGTGTAAGATGAGTGATCCAAACATGATAACTTTGGACTTACCTTTCTTTATCTTCCTTACGTTCTTCAAGAATTTTAGTTTTATAACTTCATAAAGATCACACTAAACATTTTCTTTCATCATCCTATATGTCATCATTATAACTCCAGTAGAAACAGACTTTGGTTGGCTTCTATAATAGAACTTGTATCCCAAAATCATTAAAATAAACCTTACATCTGTATGCACCCTAAAATGGTCGCCTAGACTTTGGGCCCCCATTTCTCAATTTATCAAATCCCTGAATCAATATTTTCAAATATCAACAATATCAATTATATCAATTTCCTTGATCAAATCAT
>MU226000.1:3671039-3692908 GCA_018584345.1 Thuja plicata
AGCTTCATTTCATAGCTTAGTTTCCTTTTATGCAATAGAATAATCTCACATAATCTAAATAGGAAGGCTTGGTAACACTTGTTCTTTCCTTTCATAGATTAGTTGCATTGTACTTTCATTTTCATAGCTTAGCTTGCATTGTCATATAGATTTACATTGCATTACATACATTTGGTTTCATTGGAGATATTGACATTCTTGCCCTTGTTTTGATTGTGAATCTCTCATTGTATGGTTTATTGGCAAGGTCATGAGTTTATAGCTCTAGCTGAGAGCAATTTTACAAATCTTGCAAATCCATGCATAAAGAGCTATGGATCGATTTGTGAGGGCTCATTCTTGAGTTTCTTTGCATGTAAGGATTCATAGAAGTGCACTAATTTTTGTGTGTACAACATCCAATTGAAATATGTCATTGATTTTCATTCTCTTATCCCATGTTGTGTGCATTAGGGTTTGGACTTTCTTCTTTGCATTTTTATTTGTAGTTGGAACCACACCAAAATTGTTCAATCTAGTAACTCTATGAATGAGTTAACTTGTGATATTTATAGGTTTCTCCCCAATCCAAACAAAACTGATCGTGGATTCTTATCAATACAATTTTGATCCACTCTTCTTCATTAAACTCATAAAATTATGTCATATGGATTATGCTTAGATTTTGTAAATGTGCGAACTCAAGTTTCCATGTTTTATCTTCATTCATCATATCATTCATCTCCTGAGGAATCTCAACATCTCCAATGGCCTCATACTTGTAGTAGATGTATCCCTTAATTTATTCAACGTGCAAAACACTGTGTGGAGTCTGAGAGAATGCACCCTCATGGTCACACTCCGTCGATTTGTATGGATGTTTATTGAACTTATACCTTAGCCTTTCAATTACATAAAAATATGTGGAGTATCCATGATATATAAATCTCGTAGATTGAATCAAATATCTTTCACATAGAATTAGGGTAAGAACAATTCATGATCAGTGGAATTCCCTAGCTCCTTCACATGCTACTATTCTTTTCACAAATGGTATAAAAATGACAAAGACATTTCACTTATACCTCATAGTATTTGAACTTGACACAATTCCCAACACAAATTCATAAAAGATGCTATACTCTAGTCTACCATCACAAGGGATTGGATAGTTTAATGTTATGCTTCTCTAAAGCTCCCCCCTAGGCCGTGCTTAGTCATTTATGCTGATGTGGTATCGATAATATTAGGTAAAGATCTAGTAGCATCTACTGACTCTCCCTAATCTTGTGGCTAACTCTAATTCTTTACTTTCCATACCTTATCACTATTCTTGCTTCCTTCCTTTAAACACATTTTATTGAACTCATCTATATACTTAGCCATGCTTTTACCAACATCACCAATGTTCCTTCTTATCACTGTAGGGGTTTTCTTATTTTATTGGATTTATAATGTGTAGGTGATGATCTATTCTGATTAATCTACAATCTAAAATTTCTTTCTATGTTCCCAAAGTTGTTGCACTTGTAACATGCGACCTTAGATGTTTTTTATCCACTGATGTAATCTTTCTTTGTCGATGACTAATATGGTTTTCTACATTCTTCATTCTTGTGCCCATATTCATATCAATTAAAACAATAGCTAGAAAATAATTTATAAGGAGTCTTACCTCTGCAATCCCTTTTCATGTGACTAATTTTGTTGCATCCAAAGCATCTTCCTATGAAACATCTAGTTTATATATTAGGTTTCTCTTGCTAATTAGGTTACTCATCTACTTTTCCTTCATATTGACTTTCTTTAGATTTAGAACATTCAAATTCATTGAAGCCAAATCCTTCCTTATCACCTTTAGTGTTTTGTCTCTCCGTTTGTTCATCAATTTTGTCACTGCTTGCAAGAATTTTTTTAATATGAATATTTTCCTCAACAAGTTCTCCTTTAGTGGCACAGTTGTAATTTTCTCACTCCTAATACTTAGTTCTGACATCATCTAGTTCAAGATGCATTTTTGCCATCTAAACATTTGTATTCTTCAAGGTCTCTTAAAGTTTTCACTTTTCATCTTTTACTTGCTGAATTTCTTTGGAATTTTGTAAAGTAGTTACTTCACATTCATGTTTTAATGCTTCTTGTTACTTCTTAAGTTGTTCAATCAGATTTGATGAGTCATTTTCAAGTTCCCTTATCTTCCCTAGAAGTTCTTTCCTTTTTTTCCTTGAGAGTTCAAGGTGCTCTTTAAGATTCTTGATGTAATCTTCACCTCTTCTTAGTTTGAACTTTAATTCCACATTATCGGCATTATCTATGTCTAGGTGTTCAAGTAATGATTCAAGATTATCTTCCAAACTACTTGAATCCATCAGGCTCTCCCTAAAGAAGTTAAGATTTCCTTCCAAGGGCCTCAAGCTCTGATACCAATTTTTTGGATCAAGTAACACTAGGGGGGGTGAATAAGTGTTGAAGAACTTTTAATCAACTTTAAGCAATTACAATGTAACTATGTAATTAATCAAATAAAGAGAAAACATGCATAAAGTAATAAATCATAACACCATGATTTGTTCATGAGGAAACCATTTTAAGGGAAAAATCTTGGTGGGGATGATACCCACAAATTATGCACTAAGAGTATAATGTCCCTGTTAGGAGACCTATTCCTATTAGAAGATGAATATTACATTTAGTATAATATCCATGTTAAAGGATGCAAACCCTGCTAGGGGTAATAGAAGGAGCTCATTTCTCTTACAATATAAAATAGTCCTTTTACAATGTAGTATCACAAAGATGAACTATACAAGCATATGAAATGCTTAAGTAGTTCCAGTTATAGCTCACAATATCATATACATTATTAGGACATCATAATGCATTCACACATATCCTTTTCTACTTCACATTTCAAAAACATATCCACTTATATACCCGATCTCAAAATATGTCTAGTTGGCTCACAAGTGCATTACCAAAACTGTCCAATACATAACTAAAGAGTAAATACAAAATAGGAGATCATACATCCATAAAGATAGGATAGGACACAACCTAAATCAAAAATAGAACTACTGGAATCCACATGTTACTCCCTTAATCATTGATCGGTTCTATTAAAGGAAACAAAAACTAGGTTCATTAATCGACTCAAGGATTGGACATCCTATCCGAGTAGCTATCCTCCTTAACATGAAGAATCATTTAAATTATCAACCAAAGGACATATACTTGAAATGAATCTTCAAAGTATATGCACTATGAGATTCCTTGAGTTATTCTATCACTTCAAAATTAAAAGTATAACAATGCTGGAAATGAATCTAGCTGCACAATAATGGTTGTAGGAAACTATGTAAATTGCTACAACAGTGGTTGCAGATGATACATAACTAAAAAAATTAATATCATAGAAACATAGTTGATCTCAAACAACACATTATTTATCACTAAGCATCTGAACTATAATCTAAACTACTCTAAACAATTATAGAGTCATAGTATCTCAAGTGGCCTTTTCTTGAGTGGCTACAATCTTAGCTAAAAGTATTCAATATTCAATGTACAAGACTGATTTCTGAAATCAACTTCTTATTTCAAATCAAAATGATTACATCAATTGATATCAAACTTACTGATTAAACAAAGACAATACTAACAAGACTTAGCACAAACTAGATACTCCCTAATCCTCCCTCTCCACTCAAGAAAGAGCTCATAGATATACACGAGGCTTGAGAGTTGGATTAATTAAAAAATCATAAACTTGTGACAAATATAATTTCTTCCACAATATCAAGGAGATGAATTATTCCCCAACAAACTAATAAAGAACAAACTAAAATGAGTTGAGAGTGTTCTAATCCACTTCAAACTCTTACAACATGAAAATACACATATGGCTGAAAATATGCATAAATACATGCCATAATTATTTAGGAATCATAAATTATTTTTCCCATAAGTTTCTTCACTATTTTCTGACTTCAACAACTTTATATCTGGGTATGTGCAGGATCATGGTATGCCAAAAAGTGGCGATGCGAAAAAGAAGTCCTAATTGGTAGACTGGTTGAAAAAAAACCATAACTTTCATATGGTATTCTTAAATCTGAAACAAATGTCACATTTTATTCTTCACCTACCACAATAAAAAAGAAAAAAATTCAATTTGCTGAAGTTTAGACTAAGTTAAGGTGGTCAGACACGGGAGCTTATATATTTTGGAAAAGTTGTTGAAGAAAAATTATAATTAATTATATACATGGAAATAAATTACAAAAAAAATGTGTCATCTCCGGACACGAGTCTATTACTTATATCTATAATCTAGTTTAAAAATATTATCATTTGATTGTGTTTAAGGTGGTCAGACATACACCTACTTCTTATCTTTTTAATCCTCATTGATAGACTGATTGAAAAATAACTATAACTTCCAAATGGTATAAAAATTTTTAAATATGAAACATGAGTCACATTCTATGCTTTACCTACTACAATAAAAAAAATTTTAAAATTTTCAATTTGATGAAGTTTAGACTAAGTTAAGGTGGTCAGACACAGGCTTTTATATATTCTAGAAAATTTTTAGTAGACAAATCATAATTAATTATTCATGGAAACAAATTATAAAAAAATATGTGTCACATCCAGACATGAGTCTACTACTTATATCTATAATTTTGTTAAAAAATATTATCATTTGATTGTGTTTAAGGTGGTCAGACATACACCTACTTCTTATCTTTTTCCTAAAATGTTCATACTACCACATTGAAATTTGAAATTTTTACCATATAGAAATATATTTTTTTCAAAAAAGGGCTAGTAGCTTAGAAACTCCATTCAGTTTTATACATATTCTCTTCTTACATATTTTTGATATAAGATTGATAACTTGTTCAAATGTTTATGTGAACTTGCGTAACCCTGATTTTCTAAATTTTCATTGCCACTAAAGGACCCATTTGCTATACCATGATCCTGCATATACCCATCCATGAGATAAACAAGAGGTGGAAGAGTTCAAATCAAACTAGAAGTCATTCCTTAACTGTTTCCTTCAAACTTGTCATCTTTGACTCAGTCAACTTCATATGAGTGTTTCTCATTAACTGTTGTGAGTTAACTCAAACAGTCAAATGAGTTTTTTTCCTCCTTTTCAGATTTCCTAATCAATTAGAAATTTTTTAATTTTGTTAATAATTGAGTTAACCATCATCCTTTTCTACTCCTTTTCTACAGTCTTTTCTATTGCCACTTTTTCTGTTGTCAACTTCAAATGTGTGTTTCTCATTAAATACTGTGAGTTAACTCAAACTGTCAAAAGGATTTTTTACCCTCTTTTTTATTTTTTGAAATCATTAATAAAATCTTGATTTCATTAAGAAACGTGAGAGATATGATCATTATTCTGAAACTAGTTGTTGACTTTTTCGGCATTTCCAGCAACTGCTAAATATTGGCAAGTGTCAACTTGCTTCTCCTTATTTCCAACTGCATGAATGACTCAAATATCTCACAAAAAACATTTTAATCATCTCACAAGTTTTATTATTTAATAATAACCATTTATCATAATATTTGATCATAATTTAACATTAAATAGCTAGACATACAAATGCTAGTCAATAAATCATTAATCATAGTTAATGCTTCATAAATCAAGGTAATGTATGGAAATGAATTTGGAAATATATTGTAAACATAGGTTAAAGTGTTATAGATAAGGAATATAAATATGACATTTTATAGGCTCATCAATCATTACGACCTTCCATCTGTCATTTTTTACTACTATATTGTCTTTGCATGCCAGGAACATGATGTAACTCTCTCCATTAAAATCCAAAATATAAGCAACCATAATTGAATCCATAAAACACTCCATACTACCTTCATCTAAGAGTGCATGGATCAACTCACCATTTACTGCGACCTCCAACCAAAGAAGTCAAACTGTATACTATAAAATGTCTCTACACTTAGGTATTTTTCACTTAGCTGATTACCCAAAACTTATCTTCATTGAAAGAAACCTTACCAGAGGTATGTTTTTCCATCAACGGAAACTTATAAACAACCATATACTTATGAATTTCCAATAGATCATATCTTATTTTATTTTACTCCAAAAAATATACTTGTCACTCCTAATAGGATGAACCCTTCAAAAGGACATTTGTAGCTCCTAACAGGGAAAACTCATTTACTGTAGTAGTGGGCTTGTGGGCGTCATCCCCACTATAGTTTTATCCCTCTAACCAAGGGTTTCCATCATAAAATATATGTTTCATGTGTGATTATTTTGAGGATGCTTGATATTAGTTTCTTTTATGTGTCTAAATTAGTTATATGCTTTGTAGTTTAGAAGGTAATTCAACAATTATTTAGATCATTAATTGAATTTGTACATTACCTATTTGAACTGATTCACCTCCCCCTCCCAGTACCTAATAATTACAACAATTGGTATTAGAGAATAGGTCCTCTTGGTGATAAGCCTAACAGCTTGGGGAAAAGATTCATTATCATGGAGGGTTATAGGTATGCGATGCAACTTGAGAATGCAAACAAGATGATCATTGAACTCTAGGAAAAGATGAAGAAGCACTTGCCAAAATGAGAGAACTTATTGACCAATTGAGTGAAAGACAAGACTACATAGAACAATTGTTTGATGGTAGTACATCTGAAGAGTTTGAGGATTAAATTCTAAATCTATTGAGTAAGAACAAGGGACTCAGAGAAAATGTAGCTAATCTGCAAAGAGAGCTTGAAAGTTAGTCTATTAGGATGTGTGAAGTCCTTGAAGTAAAAGAAAAATTTGAAGATGCAAAGAAGACTACATAAGCTTCCAAGAAAATTGTTGATGATGTCCTAAAGGAAAAATATGAAGAGCTTGTTAAACTGAGACAAGAGTTTTCTTTACATCAGAGTCAAATGCAGGATACTACTGTAGAGAATCTACAAGTAAGAGATGAGAATGAAAGGATTAGAAAGGTGAATGAGACATTGAATAAGAAATTGAAAACAGAGAAATAAACTATTGAAAAGTGGAAGCAATACAATGAAATATCACAAAATCTTTATGAACAATTGAAGAGCCAAAGAAGACACAGATACTTAATGGACCTTGGATATATAGGAGAAGGAACATTTGAAATTGGCGAGTCCTATAAATTTGAACCTAAGGAGATACATGAAGATCAAAAGGTAGATCCAATCAAACCAAGTAAGAAATTGAACAAACCTACTTGTTATAACTATTGAAAGCTTGGTCATACTACAAATAAGAATAGGATAAAATCGATGAATAAACCTTACTCTTTCAATGGTTCTTTCTATAATGGTCACAAGTATGGTCATAATTCATATGAGTGTAAATATAGGACTAGTAGTAGATCCAGTGGTGGTAACTTTGATGGATATTTTTTAACATGCAACAAATATGGACACAAAGATAAATATTCCATGTCAAAAGTATATGCACCTAGGTCAACTATCATAGAGGTGAATACTGTTAGAATGGAAAGATAATTCAATGATACATGTTTATTATGTGGAAACTAGGACACCTAGAATTAATTTGCAGAATGAGAACTCTGAGAAGTAATGATGGTCCTTGGAAGTCAACCAGTATGGCATATTTTGTCTATCATAAGAGAGGTCATGTGGCTAGAGACTGTCAGTTTAGGAATCAATTTCCTAATAGGTTAGAGGATAGAATAGGAAATTATATTTCCCATTTTGATGAAGTCATAATTAATATAAGGAAGACATCGGTGAATAAAGGTGAACTACACTATTCTGAGTTAATTGTGAACTCCACAATTTCAGGAAGTGTGAATATTCCATCAATGAATTAAGCATATTATTTTATTAGGGGGAGTACTTATAGACAAATCAATTACCAATCCCCTAGATTCATGAGCTATAAAGATCTATATGCACATTATGGTGTAAATTTCTATGATTTGTTTATGTGATTGTGTTTAGAATACACTGAGATTTCATGGTTCATATCTATTTGATATCGATTATTACAGTTGGTTGAGTACCAACTAGTGGATATGTGTTAACTGGTGACATGATGCTATTCTTATTGTTGAAGTGTGCAACATCTATTTCTCTAGCAATAAATAGAGTGAAAGTAACATCATTTCACACGTTTACTTTCATTCGAGTATTCTAGATCTATCTTGATCTATAGTGTGCAACAGTTACTTTTGTGATTAAGATTTAAAGAAAAATTGTATTAAGTTTTTTTGAAGCCCTAACCGGTGTATTGCAAATTATCAGTTTAGTCTATGGTTATATTTGTGTGTTTTGGTAGTTGATCTTAATGGAAAAGAACATTGATACTCTAGTTCTGGTTAACATCACCGAGTAGCCTTGACCTGTATTCAAATTGCATCCAATCAAAGCGGGAAATATTGATATATCAGGTGCCCTATCTACTATTCCTCAAGGAGTGATTCTAATTGAAGATGTTCATTCCTTTATTCATTGCAGAATCAAAGAATTGGGAGTTGAAGCAATAAAGAAAGAATACACAGGTATGTGCATCAATTGTATGTTGAAAGATGAGAATAAAAATTTACAAACAAAGGGTTTAACTTATACAATAGCTATTACCTTTGAATTCCATCCCGATTTGATTCACTATGTGATAAGAAAATTGCATGATCAGCTCATATGGCTAGACAAACTATACAAGATTTTGAAGACAATAACTCATAGGGTTACAAGGTTTCATGCACAAGGACTAGAATGCACATTGAAAACAATGGAAACATATTTGGTCACTAAACTAACCAAATCCAAAATATATGGAAGATTAATTGGAATTTATCTTATTGAAGAAAAGGAAGTTCTCTTTTCATCCATGGTAATAGGTTATATATTTTACAAGTATAGTTGAGCTAACAATGTGCCCACTAGTGCTATCTATGCTGCCTATCATATTATCAAAGATGATTCAGTATATGATATATGTGAGATGATCAAGAGTAAATTTTTTACAAACATGGAAAGGATAAAAAGAGATAAAATACAATCATTCAAGTATGGTTCCGTACTGGTATGTATGTTTTTCTCTGTTCAAAATTTCTTCCCCGGTAAAGGTAAAGTTACATGGTCAAAGGAAAAACCTATAGTTACTAAGATAAGTGAATTCATAAAAGGATTAGGTGATAAATTTAACAATGTCTTGTGGGATTCTTTCAAATATTTCCAATATAAGATGCATAAAAATGAAAGGATTCCAGTTAGCATGGTAGAAAAGTACGGGAATGACATCTCTTTTCTAGTAGACGTCGATTCATGCATTGTACAAGCCATGGAACCTAGGACATATTGGCTTCCTCCTATGGGATATAAATTAGAGGTTGATTTAGTAAATTTCCATGTTCATGAATTGTTTTCAAAACCCTTAGACAAACAAGCATAGAGATTTGGAACACATGATGAAGAATTTGGAAAAATTCAAAATGAATTGAAGAAACTAGTCATTGAAAGGAAAACAAGGAGAATGTTATCTAACCTAGAAAAGTAGTTTGGAAGTAGTGATGAAGGAACACCTTGCACTACTGAAACCAAAACTAAAGATCCTTTAGACAACATTCCTTCAAATTATGCTAAGGTGAAAAGAAAGAAGAGAAAATCAGCTGCTAGTGAAGTTAAGTCTAAATTGGAATCAATAAGGAAGAAAGGTCAAAGAATTCTTACTCCAAAGAAAACTTACAAGAGGAATTTATTTTTGAAAAGGAAGAGGAGAAAGAAATAGATAGTTAGCAGGAGGTTATTGTGAAAAACACTAAAGAAGAACTTGAGACAAAAGTAAATTAAGTCTTGAAGAGTCAAGTGTAAAGAATAGACAAAAACTGATGCCTGATACAAAAGAGGAAGAAGAGGAAGTTGAAGAAGAAGAATGAATGAAGACATTGGTTGATATATCTAAGTTGGAACCTAAGTAATTGATAAATTGTTTTAGAACAATTGAATAAAAAGGTTGCAAAAGACAAGTTTAGATCTAAGAAGAAGAAGAAGAAGAAGAAGAAAAGAGTATTACAGAAATATAGAGACATTCTAGCTAAGTTCCTACCTAAGATAGAATATGATGAAGAAAAAATTATACAATCGATCAGATGGATACTCTTATCAAGGAAATTTTAAATCAAGGCCCAGATTTGGAGACAACAAGTGTAAAACTTGCAAAAGAGAACTTAGAGAAGAATATGATAGGTAAGCTGATCGATAAGATAACTTTCGATCATAAAAAATTGACAGATTTGATAAAAAAAGTTAAGACTAAATTTAATGAGGTAGGTAAGTTAATTATCAAAGTATTCTAATTTTGTTAAAGATTTGGAACACAATAGAGATGAATCTCAGAAGGACTTGGAGAGCCTAAGCGATTAGCTTGATCCTGTGCCAATCTCAGTTACTACTTACAGTAATTATGTCAAACCAAATTCACACAAGGTTAAGAAGATTTAGAAGGCGTAAGAGAATAGAATTCTTATCGTACTGGAACTTCAATCCTCCTTAAACCCTACAGTAAAGGTTATGCAGCTGAATGTTAAGAAGGAAGTAGACATACTTGCCTTACCACACATGAGCACTCTAGATAACATGAAAGAGATTTCTTCTAGTCTGATTGAGAAAATCATTGCTATGGGATACTTGTAGAAGGCAAGAGAAAAATCCTTGAATTCAAAAAAGATAAAATTCAGGGTGATCTTTGACAGGATGTAAGTGTACAGGATGTAATTTTAGTTTGTGTACCTTTGGCATCATTTTCAAAGGGGGTGTATATGTCTAGGGAGTATTGGGAGAATTATTCTACATTAGTCTATTGTATATGCCAATAGGGAGTCATGAGTTGGTATGTATTCTTTTGCATTGATCTTCTAGTATTGAGATTGTGATTGCGCAATTGTAAGTAGTTAGCATGTGTTTGTCATCAATACCAAAGGGGGAGATTATTGGTATTGTGATAGAATTTGAGGTGTAGTCATAAGGAGTCACTTATTTGGTTTTCATTGATGAGAGATAATTCAGTATAGTCATTAAATAGAACAGGTAAAGTAAAGACACAATCAATAAGAATGTTATGCAGCAAATTGGCTAAGTTGAGAAGATTGGTAGATAGTGAGAATATCACTTTGGTGGTGATCATGGTAGAAGTGGAATTATGAGGAGAGGTCACAAATACAACATCAACATGTTTATATTGAAGTGTGGTTCCAACCACAACTCATTTGGTTGATCAGTGAAAGATTTTTTTTTGTCACAGACATTAAGACAAGGAGTACTCAAGAATTCTTCAGTAACAGTTGGTAAATCACAGATTGGTGAGCAGTATAGTATGTGTGATAATTTTTAATGATATGATGAGATGGAATAGGGGTTATGAATTCAATTTTTTGATATTTATGTGATCGATGCAATCATTTAAGATGGATTCGAGATGTTGCATTGGAGAAGTCAAAATGTGTTTGACTACTTTGGAGATATAACTTGCAGATCATATCTTAACCTAAAGCGGTCATGATAAAATGTTTTATACATCGATATTATAAATTTTAAACATGGTGCTTTGATGGGAAATTATTTGAAGGTAATTTTTTGGTGTGCTAGATGTCGGTGTAAGTTATGTATATAAAGGGAACTTCTCATATTGAAATGGTTGTTGGTTGTTATTGTTATAAGTGATGTTACTAGGCTTTTGTGATTTCAATTTGAGGTTGTGATAAGACAACTGAAAGAAAAATAGCATAGAGAAGTTACAAAGCATAGAAAAAAAATTAGATCTGACAAGTAATCATTGCTACATCCAAATCACTCATCTTTTTGTTCCCTAATAGTTGCAGTAAGAAAAATCCATTAATCGGGTGAACTCTAACAGATTTTTATTTTTAAATCCTATAACTATGTAACTTATTTATTTAGTGTTGAAATACTCTAGTGAGATAGATCATAGCTGATCTGATTGTACTCCTAATAGTTTACTAGTCATTCCTTACAATGTGAACCCTTAGAAAGGGTATTTGTCACTTCTAACAGGGAAAACTCATTTATTATAGTAGCAGTCTTATGAGTGTCATCCCCACCCTGGTTCTCCCTCTAACCAAGGTTTTCCATGATAAAATATTTGTGTCATGTGTGATGATTTTGAAGATTCTTGATATTAATTTATTTTATGTGTTTACATCATTTATATGCTTTTTGGTTTGGAAGGTAATTCAATAGTTATTTAGGTGAGTGGTTGAATTTGTGTATTACTTATTTGAACTGATTCACCCTCCTTAGTACCTAATAATTACAACATGCTGAAATGAGGTCTCTTGTTCACACTAGTCAAGGCTCAAATGAACCTCTCTTCCTCTTGATTCAACTCAAGTTGTTTCTCATTATCCACTCCTTCCCTTGTCTATTTCTATTCCTCTGCTTCTTCATCACTTGCACCTTCAATGTGTTATCCTCTCCTCTGAGCTATTTCCACTACTCCTAATCTAGTAGAAATTTGTCTCAACATATCCAACATAACTAAATCTGCATTCCTTGCTCCACCTCTAGCATTTCTTCTAGCCATCTTCACAATCTTCAGCAACTATAGGTCATATCCTCTCTTCCACCACCCCACAAGCAACCCCTAGGTTGAAAAATTTCTTTGATACCACTTGATGCAATCAAGGACAATGAGATATCATAGAGTTAAAAAAAATCCTTAAAAAGAGATTCACACAATAGAATCCATCAAAGAACAAATAAATAAAATCAAGATCAGCCTTCTTATTATGATAAACCAATTACATGCTTGACTACTATAACAAAAATACATTTTATGCATACATTCCTGGTTGGAACCTTCAATAAGTTATCTTTCTATAAAATCTACCTACAACAAAAATGACATGAACCTTCCTTAGGTACTTTCTTCCATCTGATCTATAGATCACACCTCTACAAGTGCTAGGGTTCTATTTTGTTCTATCTCTATTCTCTCCCTCAAGAAATTAATTAAAAGAGTATATAAAGCCTTCACAAACATCAGGTCATCCTAGAAAGATTACATTCTCCAATGAAAGGAAAATGTATTACAACAAATAGGTTAGGACCCAAATAATAAGGATCTTCCTCCAATGAATGAAATAAGAATCGTAATCCCTCAAGTAGGTCAGCCAAAAATGTAACATCATCGAGAAATGATCCATTAAGCTTTTTCGATCGGGAAAACCTTCAGGAGATTAGAAAACACCATAAAATAGCCAAAAAATATGAAGAAGAAGATAGGCCTACAAGAATAAGAATGATTTCATACGTGAAGTAACCAAATGATGTGAGAACCTAGGAGACGGTCCAACACAATGTCATGAACACACTATATAAGGATCACAACCACAAAGAATATGCACAAAATGATCACAAAAAGAAACATCGAGACTGATCAAACAAGAAAATAGGAAAACAAATATTTTTGGTTGATGCAAGATTTCCAAGATACCAAGCTACTCCTGAATCATGTTTTTCCCATTTCAAATCCTCTAAAGCCTCCAAAATTGAATTCAATTTTTTTTTACAATTCTAAAAAATGAAAACTTTAATATATTTAAAATTAGACATCATCTTGCAACAAAAATGTACCAGCATGCTAATCTAGTCCATCCAAAATTTTGGAAAAAGAGTAGGGAAAATTCATGCTCAAATAAAAAGCTTACTCAGAATAGAGCCCTCATGTAAATGCAAGGTTGAGACACATTTTCCTAACAACAATCACCATAATACCTCTCGCCATTTTTCATTCCACATTAAAAAAGACTACATACATATCTAAACCTATTAGTTTTCTCACCAATAACAAATTTAATTTTAGTCGAAGGAGATGCAACACCCTATTCATCCTTGTTTGACCACTAGGAAACTTGATTCTATCTTTGCATCAACCAGAAATATCTAAATGATAATTATCACCCAAGTACACCTTACCTCCATAGAAGTATTTATATTTATAAAACAAATATTTGCTAGAGGTCATATGAAAGGATGCACCTGAGTCAATTTTAACCATGTATCATTACCTACCTAAGTGACATGTTGGATCTACAAAATATATATGGTTTTAAAAATTTCTTTATGATTTAATGTGCATTTAGCTAGCTAAGGTTTGAAATTTGAATTTAGTTAGTCATTTGGTTCTAGGTCTATCACTATGTTTTGATTCTTTGTTGACTAGTTGGCTCAGTTTCATGCTTTATTTCCTATATTTCATGCCTTCATATTTGTGAAAGTTATCATCCCCTTTTTTCTATTGCTGGTTGGACTGATGGACCCTGTATTTTCTTTAGTCTCATTTTCCTAAGGGTCCTAATGTGTTTCAGTTTTGAATGTTTCCCCAAGTCCCATTGAATGCCCCTTTTAAGTCATATGTTTATGCATGTGCAAATTGATGGCCAATGAGAGTGTGTACATGGCCTTTCTATAGTTTTATCATGGTATCCTTCAAGGTTGTGAAGTCGCTAATATTTTTTAGTAGTTAACATTAGTGTTTTTTACTGCTTTGTGATAGTTATGGCCAATTGCCTGTAACCATTGTGAAGTAGCAAAAATTCACTAGAAGTTAGTGAAAATACATTGTCACTTCTTCACGATAGTGTAAAACCTTCAACATTAAACGTTCCAAAGTGGCGAATGGTTTTTCAGTGGTTACATCAAACTGTTTCCAAGTCTTCTTAACCTATAAAGGAGAGAGAATTTTTTTTTCCTGAAGAGTGGTGAGATGTTGCCACGTGATGTTAGTGGCCTACAATAAAAGAGAAATGTGTATTGAATCTTTGTATGGAAGGGTGATGTTCACATAATTAATGTTGAAAAGATTTGATACACTTCCATTTTTTCAAACAAGGAGGTAAAGGGTGTTCCCAGCCTCACAACATGTTTTGTGGGTCCTAGTTCTCTACTTGCAAAGTTGTGAACAAGTGACATGTGGAAGGAGAAATAAAAATGATGCTTCATCATAGCCATAAAAAGATATCATGTTATTTCATTGTGTTTATGTGAGATATTAGCACATGTTTTAGGGGATTGATCTTGTTTCTTTGTAGGAGATGGAGATGGAGTTGATTTAAGGTCACAACCTGGCGATACAGTTTTTAATGTGACAATAAATGTTGTTCATGAATTTGTTACAGTCATAGTTAAATTTTCTTGTGGCTTGAAAATTAGTGACCTGTTGATAGGTTTCTTGTTGATTACAGGGTGAAGGTATTGGAAATTAGTTGAGTAACTGAGAGAGGAGGGATGAATCAATTACAACAAAAAAAATCCCAAGTCCCTTAGATGTCTTAATCAAACTTATCATTGTTGCTCGGTTAACACATATATTCTACTGTCACTCGGTTAACAAAGCAAACTTAAGATATTAACTATGATTATCCTTTAGTGATTAAATGTAGAAACATAAAGCATAAAGAAAATAAAATTTACACAAATAACACCAAGCTTTAAGGTGGAAACCCAATTTGGGAAAAACACCAATTGCAACTAGTTATTGTTTTTAACTCTTTTGAAGTGAGCCATGTTAGGAGCCAACATTGTTAAAGGTTACAAAACACACTGTTAGGTGTGGCTCTATTAGAGGATTTAATCACCCTATAAGGAGTGGCCTTTTAAGAGGTCTTCAAACACTTCAATATAGAAATTTCACCTTGTGAGAGGATTTGCAAAAGACTGTTAAGTCTACTCTGTAAAGATATTTTGGATGACTGCTACAATTGTTAGAGAGTAACAATGGATTGACCTATTTGACAAAGAAACTGTCTTTGATGATTTAGATCTATGTGTCTAACTTTAAACTGGATCCTCATTGATCAAATATTCTATTGAAGCTCTGTATGTTTTGTCCTTAATCATAATCCCATCTAATTTTGCATTCGCTCTTCATATCACAAACTGACAAACTCGCACACTATTAACATCTTACATTAATTAAATCCAAACTTGACCTTATATATATGATAATCCCTATCAATTCGGCTTGAATAAACTTCCAAATAAATAATAAAACTAATTCTGTTGGCTGCATATAACCAATCAACCATAAAATGTAAACTGTTGTTAGTTGGCTGACACTAAAAGTATAACTTGGTTAATATTGTAATCCTCCAATGCCCAACCGATATTGTAATGCTCGAGTGAACTTGGTTAGAACTGAAAATCTCTTTGGTCTTCTTTAATGCCCTACAGAACTTAGCATACACTAACTGTGCTTGGTTTAGGATTAGTCATTTGTGTAAACATCACTATATTTGTGTAAACATCAATAACAATACACAATTGAATAATTGTAATCAATAATCTCCCTCTTTGGCATTGTTGGAAACACATGTCATAATACAAATACTTATAGAGGAACAGTAACAAGGATAAAATTTTATTAATGTCCTTAGTTTCATTCTGATCCTCATCCATAAAACTTCCTTCGTCTTCACAATCACTAAAATACAAATTTATGCTTCTTACATTAATCTCTGTTTCTAATAAAATTTCTCCCTCTATCATCAATAATCTTTTCCTTAATAATTTATTTCCTTTAATAATTTATTTTGGCATGACATCAAAAATATCTCCCTCTTTGATAACCAATACCAAATGCACTATCCAGTACACATCCAATGAAGTTGTAATGTACCTGTTTGTACTGATTCATATGCAATGAGCTCTGACACTTTGCATCAACATGTTAAATATGTTCTATAGCTTGGTTGATGCATCAATAATTTGTCCATTAGTGAGCCTCAATTAGGGGAATCACCCCTATCTTTCCTCAAATATACAATAATGCATCCTTAGGTAACGGTTTTGTGAATATGTCTGCAATTTGTTCTTTAATATTCACATATTCCAACCTTATGTCCTTGTCTTGAACCAATTCTCTCAAGAAATGATACTTTATTGCTATGTTCTTAGTCTTAGTATGCATCATAGGGTTCTTTGAAATGTTAATAGCATTGGTGTTTTCATAGGAGATAATGAACGGTTCTTTGAGTTCCTCCTTCATACCTGACAATAGTTGTTTGAATCATATGATATTTGAAGAACTTACAGCTGCAAAAACATACTCTACCTCTGCTGTAGACTGAGAAATGCAATTTTGTTTCTTACTAGTCTAAGAAAGTAACCTCTTACCAAAGAATAATTCTCCACCACTTCTTCTCTTTCTGTCATCAACACTTCCTGCCCAATCAGCATCAATAAAATTCTTCAAATCAAAGTTTCCTCCTTTCTTATATCATAATCCATACTCTTCAGTACCCTTAAGATATCTCAGAATCCTTTTGATAGCCATCAAATGATTCTCTCTAGGATTAGCTGAAAACCTAGCAATAATACCAACTGCTAATGCAATATCAGGTCTAGTGTGAACAACATATTGAATTTTACCAATCATGGATTTGTAGGTATTCTAATTTACCTCTTTTGAGTCATCATCCTTAGGCAACTTATGTCTAGTAGACATAGGTGACCCAACTAGTGTGGAGTCTTCCATTCAAAATTTCTTCATTATTTCTTTGATGTATTTAGAATGGGTAATGTAGATACCATCCTTCACATGATAAACTTGTAAACCAACAAAGAATTTGATTTCACCAAACATAAAAATCTCAAATTCCTTACTTATAGCTTTGGAGAATACTTTACATAAGTCAGATCATATCAAGTAAATAGTATATCATCAACAAATATCTCTGCTAATAGTATCTTGTTCTGAGGTCCTTCTTTGATGTACAAGCTACAATTGTCATTAGTTCTCTGAAATCCAATACTTATAAGATAACCATGCAATCTTGCATACCAGGCTCTAGGAGCTTGCTTCAGTCCATACAAGGCTTTATGAAATTTGAAAACCATATTCTATTTTTTAGGATCAACAAAACCTTCGGGTTGCTCACTATAGACTTCCTCTTCAAGAATGTATATTTTAAATTCATTTGGTATACCTTGTATCCTTTATTTGCGGCATATGCCAGAAGAGTTATGACTCCTTCAAGTCTTGCAATAGGAGAATTTTTTTTTCTCCATAATCAATACCCTCTTCTTGAGCATATACTTTACATAATAATCTTTCTTTGTTTCTAGAAACTTCACCCTTTTCATTCATCTTGATTCTGAAAACCCACTTAGTACCAATCACATTCTTATCTTTTGGTCTAGGTACCAGAGTCCAGGTTTTTTTCTTTTATATCTTCTCAATCTCTTCATTCATGGTTTCTATCTAGCTTTCACCATTCAATGCATTTTCAATATATCTAGGTTTAATTTCACTAAGCAAACATGTACCTTTAATTTTGTTCCTTGCCATTACACCTTTTGTGTGATCTCCAATTATTTTCTTAGCTGGATGATGCAATTTGACATATTTTGCATGTACAGGTTCCTTCCTCTTTGATTTTGGGCTTGTTCAACTTGGTTCACCATGTTAAAATATTATATTTTACTCTTCCAACTAGTACTTAGGTTCCACTGTCTGAGACTCAGGCGCCTCTGTCTGAGACTTAGGTACGTCTGTCTGTGACTTGGTTTATTAAGTTTGAGACTCGATTTCTTTAGTTAGCAGCTTGGGTTGCACAGGTTGCAACAAGGTTTGTGTTGATGAATTTAGTGGATGACATGGTTTTTTTCAAATCACCATTGCATGTGTATTAGGTATAGTATCAGGTTCATAATACATAAATTTTTTGTACTCCTCAGGATCTTTACTACTCTATTCTTCAATTCTCTCTGCAAACTCATCAATCTTTACATGTACACTTTCTATGACTTTATGAGTAGTAAGATTCAAACATTTATATGATTTTCTTTTGTAGGAGTAACCTAGGAATATACATTCATCACCTTTTACATCAAATTTTCCATTCCTTTCTTCCTTCAAGATGTAACATTTACTTCCAAATAATTTGAAATAATGAACATTGGGTTCAAAGCCATACCATAATTCAAAAGGTGTATGCTCAGTACCTTTCTTCAATTGAACTTTGTTCAAGGTGTGAATTGCAATGTTGATGGCTTCCTTCCAGTATTTGGTTGCAACATTCTTTTCAATCATCAAGGTTCTTGCACAATCCATAATAGATATGTTTCTTCTTTCTACTATCCCATTTTTCTGTGGTGTCCCTGGGGTAGATACTCGTCCCTTGATTCCTCTTTCATTGTAGAATTCATTGAACTAATTGAAAATGAATTCACCTACTCTGTAAGGTCTTAAGAATTTAAGTTTATTTTCTGTTTCCTTCTCAACTCTAGCAAGATACCACTTAAACTTCTGAAAATATTTTGATTTTTCTTTGAGAAACATAATAGTCATCCTTCTGGAATTGTCATAAAAAAATAGAATGAAATAATTCTCTCCTATGTAACTTGTTTTTCTGATTGGTCCACACAAATTGGTATGCACTAACTCCAAGACTTCTTCTGTATTTTAATTATTTCTCTTGAAACTAGTTTTTCCCATCTTCCCAATTTGACATTATTTGCATATTGCTAATTCAAGTTTCCTCAGAATAGGAATACCTCTTACCCTTTTTTTCTTGCTTATGTTGACTAGGTTATCAAAATTCACATGACACAACCTTTTATGCCATAACCAACTTTTTTCTACTTGTGCAATAAAACATGAACTTTCAGTGAGATCAAGATAGAATAGACTACCTTTTGTTTTCTTGCCAGTTCTAACTAGGTTTCCCTTACCATCCAGGAGCTTGGCCTTACCATTCATGAATTCTACCTTAAAACCAATGTTATTCAATTGTGTCACACTTAGTAGATTATGCCTTATTCCTTCAACCCAATAAGCATTATCACATTTGATTCCTTCTATTAGAGCAATACAGCCTTTACCTTTCACATAGCAAGGTTCATCATTCCCAAAACTGACACTCCCACCATCATAGTGGTCAAGATGTTCAAATTTGGTTTTATCACTAGTCATGTGGTGAGAATAACCACTATCAATTATCCAAGTGTCATTCTTGCTAACATGAGAGAAAAGTGCAGTCTTTTCATTATCTTCATTGTCTGACTCATCCTTAATAGCAATGTAAACTATTTCATCTTCATCTTCATCACTATCAGAATATTTAACAATATAAAATGATTTCTTACCTTTGTCCTTGTAGCTTTTGTACTTGTTGAAATCTTTCTCACCTTTGTACTTGTTGAAATTTTTCTCGTCTTTATCTTCTTTGTTTGGATACTTAGCAGAAATGTGACCAACCTGATTACATGAAAAGAAAATCAATGGTACTCTTCCTTTGTACTTTCCTTTGGTAGCTCTGTTTACAAGTAATGCTTCAAAGATTTCCAGATCTTCATCATCAAAATAATCATTATTATCACTGTCAATCTATTTTCCTTTTGAGTTTCTATCCATCTTACCAAGTTTTAATTTAGCTTTGAATGCAGACTCAAAATTTCTAGGACTAGGAGAATAATTGTCAAAATTATCCAACTCAAAAGTTGTTATCCTTCCAGCCAATGCATCTAGAGTTATATCATTACTGTACCTCATCTCTTGAATATATGAAACTCTAATAGCATAGATAGGAAGTAGAGTTCTCAATACCTTACTAACCACTGTTTTGTCTTCAATTGTTCCACCGGAAACTCTGATGGCACTGACACTTTTATTGATTCTTTCACTATATTTTGTAATGTCTTCCCCTTCTTTCATTTTCATATGATCAAACTGACCTCTGAGACTTTCTACTTTGGCTCTCTTGACATTTTCATCTCCTCCATGTATATCATGTAGTTTCTTCCACATATCATAGGTAGTAGGGAAGTCTTTGACTTCATCAAATTCAGAATAGATGAGTGAGGAAGCTATATCAATCATCATTATGTTATGATTCTTCATGTCCATCATCTGATCCAAAGACATAGGTCTTAGCGGTTCCACATACTTTTGATCTAGGAATTGAAAACCAGTGTCTCCAATAGTAGATAGATGTAGCCTCATCAAATATTTCCATGCAGCAAAGTTGTCTTTGTTAAGCTTGGGCATCTCCTTTCTGTAAGACATCTCTGATCTTTAACTTAGGCCTTGAAACCTTTCCTGAAAGCATGAAACACTCTGATACCAATTGTTGGAAATGAGTTGAGTAACTAAGAGGGGAGGGGTGAATCAGTTACCACAAAAACAAATCCAAGTCCCTTAGATGTCTTAATCAAACTTATCACTATTTCTCAGTTAACACATATATTCTACTATCACTCAGTTAACAAAGAAAACTTAAGATATTAACTGTGATTATCCTTTAGTTATTAAATGTAGAAACATAAAGCATAAAGAAAACAACATGTACACAGATAACACCAAGATTTAAAGTGGAAACCCAATTTGGGAAAACCACCAACTGCAACTAGTTACTATTTTTCACTCTTCTCAAGTGAGCCCTGTTAGGAGACAACCCTGTTAAAGGTTACAAAAAATATTGTTAAGTGTGACCCTGTTAGAGGATTTAATCACCCTATAAGGAGTGGTCTTGTTAGAGGTCTTCAAACACTTCAATGTAGAAATTTCACCTTGTGAGAGGATTTAAAAAATACTATTAATTATACTCTGTAAAGAGATTTTGAATCATTGCTACAATTGTTAGAGAGTAACAATGGATTGACCTGTTTGATGAAGTAACTTTCTTTGTTGATTCAGATCTCTGTTTCTAGCTTTAAACTAGATCCTCACTGATCGAATATTTTATTGTAGCTTTGTATGTTATGCCCTTAATAAGAATTCGATCTGATTTTTCCTTCGCTCTTCATATCACAAACTCGTACACTTCTAACATCTTACATTCATTTAATCCAAACTTTACCTTATATATATA
>MU226000.1:3695663-3738288 GCA_018584345.1 Thuja plicata
TATATATATATATATATATATATATATATAACTCATAATCATTGGAAAGATTTCTTTGAGTACTATCATCCTGTATTTGGGATTTTGAAATGAATTTATTTGAGCCCAGAAAAAGTTAATGTCAAAGTGATTTTTTGTCAGCATTTTGATGGGTGCAAAGGAGACTCAATTATAGGTGTGAGTGAGGAGTAGAAGGATTATACCAAAGGGATTATGATCCAAGAGGCTTTTATCTAGCCATTTTCAATTTACTCCTTCAAATGGGAGCTATCAAGGCTTAAATCATCATATTTTCTTAAAAATGTGCAATTTCAGCAAAAATCATGATGTTCAAAAAAGTGGGACACACTATAGTGGGACCACCCTGGAGTAATATTTGTTATATGATTGTACTTATGATTTGAATCTTGACTCGACACCCTATAGATTAGGCACTTGTCTAATGAATTTTCTCAAGTTTGTCTAAGATACCATTCAAAATTAAAAAAATTACTTTCTATTGTAGGAGTAGGAGTAATTTAGTTCAATTCTCAAAAATATTTGAAGTCATAGATGGGATTATGCATTAAAATGGTGTAACAAGAACACCCATTACATTAAATATGAGAATTACCCATTGTTTTATGATCTGTAGTTTCTATTTAAAATGAGTTCATGAAATGGTTTAAACCTAAAATATGATTATCCTCTTGAGCTATTGGAGCTCAAAGTAAAGATGATTGTGTGCCTTGTTGATGTCATACTTTCTTGTCTTCAATCAGTGAATAGAATTGGGTAGATTGTCTAAGTTCTTCAAGATTGTATCCCAAATCTTGAGGATTTCACCTAGGATTGAAGGAAGCAAGAAAAATCTCTAACAAAATAGAGACTCTACTATGGATTTGCATTGGTATTTGATGCAAATGGTTTAAGATTTCTTGGTTGCAAATTTTCATAATTATTTATCTCTCCTATCATATTTTGCAAGTAATATGATACAAGATGGTTCTTCCTAGTAATGATATTTCTACTGTACTTCAACCTTATTTTAATTGACATGAGAATGAACAAGAAGATATTATCTCTTAGTTAGGTTCATTAGAATGGAAACATAAACCTAGTTATGTTGAGAATAGATGAGTAAGTGAAGTCTTAGAAGAAGAGGAAGAGAGAGCCCAGGTTCATACTAAAAATTTGGAGAGATTGATTGTCACTTCCAGGAATATTCAGATTTGAAGTGCGCTTATCAACCAGTTTTGTCCAAGTCCGTCGGGGATAGGGATAAAATTTTGTCTAAGTTTGTCTTAGAATTTCTGAGATTACTTATAAAATCATAATCCATTCGGGTTTCCCTATTTGGTTCACAAAAAATGGGTGTTTCGAGTGGGAACCTATGAGTTTATCCATTAAGAAATGGTCAATAGATTTATGAGGGATTTATCTCAAAATTTATTTCAGATTCAAGATTTTCCAGCCTGAATTACGTGTTGTTGCAACATATATGAAGGGGTGTTTATAGATCTGGTATGTGGAGAAGACCCAGAATGTATCAGGGTTGTCAAACACATTTTAGTTGTTTAAATTTTTTCCTCTCTCAAAGAGGTGGTGACTCTATCTTGAGAGAGCCTGTTAAGGAAAACAAAGAGGTTTCAAATTTACAAGAGTGTCTTATGAAATAAAGTGAATGTATGCTACAAGTTATTTCAAGTACTCATAATTTTTATATTAACAAGAAATGTTCTTTATTAGGTGAATGAAAGCACTAAACTACGGAGAAAATAACAAGGTGTTTTGAATGCATCTCGGTGGTGGACTTCTCTACTGATATATTTGAGGAGATGTTCTCTACATTGTGTTATCTAGTGTTGCATGAAAAGAGATCTTGGTTACTATTGATGCTATGTGTTGAGTTCATGAAGCTGTGAGATATTTCTAGTTGAAAAGGGAGTATAAAGGCATATCAAGAGGTTTCAATATATGCTTCCCAACATGGTTCCAAGTGCACCCATGATGTATAATCAACCACATCCCTGTACACATATTTGTTTGAGTGCAGAAAGGTATAGAGCCATAAATTTCAGTCATACCTATGGATTCCCAAATAATATTATTATACCTAAGGTTAGAGATAATTTACCAAAGTTCAGTGGCTTAGAGTTTGAGTCAGAAGACATGCATGTTTAAAGTTGCAATGATTTACTGGAAGATTATGACGTTGAATGTGAAGATGTGATTATGAATTTTTTTGTGCAATCCTTGAAAGGGGATACTAGAGACTAGTTCTCTAACTTGTTTCCTGATTCTATCAGCTCATGGGAAGTACTCAGATTTGACTTTATTGAGCAATACAGTGATAAATTTCTGAAAAATCTGATTATTAGTAGTTTTATGGATATTCACATTGATGATGGATTTATGATAGAATTGAGGAAAATCCCTAAAAAAGAGACCTAGTGATGAATTATGTTTGTTCTTCTATTTTAATACATTTCGGTAAGATGAGTTGCACGTGAAGGGATGCAGATCCACAAAATTTGCATTAGGGTTTTCAAGAGGTAGTGAATCTACAAAGGATATTTGAGCTTGGAATGAAAAGAGGGTATTGATGTGAAAGGATGAACTCTCTTAAATCTGAATGTAGAGGTGATCAAGGACAATTAGAAGTTGTAGGTAATTTTCAAAATCATTGTTACTTTTCTACCCTGAGCTATACTTCTTCTTATGGTGATAGCAATGTTCTTCCTAATGTAAAATTTGAGAAATATAATGGTTAATTGGGTAAAGTAAATTTATTTCAACCAGAAATGATACCTTATATACCTATTCAAAGCCTTGCATATGGGAAACCTCTAATTGTGGGTATACCTAATAGAAATTTCTCATAAGGACCAGAGCCTGCGACTCATAGCCAAATGCCTTTCATTTGTACCGATAAGATTGAGCCTCGCCATTTTTATCATAAATATGCATAACATATAGATTCCATATCTCATGTCCAAGATTTGAGTCAAATTGAGACAAGGAATATCATAGATAGTGAGGAGGCTATATCAACAAAGGATCAAGGGAAGCCTTGTGATGGTAGCAATTTGAAAGGAGAAAGCAAGTATATTAATGCAATCAAGATGATGCATTCTTTCTCAGATGAACATTCGCTAAGTGGGGCAGATTATGTATGCATTGATGTTCAAAGTCTTGCTGAAAATTATTGTGAATATGTGAATTCATCTTGTATGTTCTCAAATGATGATGTGAATGAGGATTTAAATAAATTACAAATAGAATGACTTGTAAATTTTGAGTATGATGGTGATGTTGGGAGCTATATTCATAATGACAATGGAAGTATTGAATCTCTTTGTACTTATATTATATCTGAGTATTGATTATGATGATTATGAGTCAACTTTTCATAGTCATGACAACATGCATATGTGTGTGATGAATATATTTCAAAGTCAAATAATATTTCAAGCTAGAGAAGATATGATATGTGAAACTCAAGATATTTTTCATGCTTTTTCAAATCCATTGTCTGAAGATGTTATTAAAGATAACCATGTTGCAATTTACCATGATGAATTGAAGAGTGGCTTTCAGATATTTTCAAATCCCTTGTATGATGAAGCACTAGAAAATGACCATACAGTGCCCTGTCTGGGAACATTTTGTTTTGGTTTTTTTAATTTTTTTTTAATTTTTTTTAATTTATAATTCATTGTATGAAGAGGAATATTCTTTCAGATGATAAAGATGTTGTATTATTATATGAAGATGATAAATAGTTAAGGATTTTGATATTTATGATTTATCAATATTTAATGATCTTACACATAGTTGTGATACCAAATATGACAAAGGTGTCTTGTGTGAGAAGGGTATGAATGATAATATGTATTCTCATGAAATTATATTAAGGATTGATGATTTAAATGAGACAAAGTCACTTGAAGATCAAAATGAGTATCATGTTATGTCTAAAAATGCAGTGATTAACAAAGATTTAGATGCTCATGAGAATATGATAGAGATTGTGGATGGGAATAAGGTTCACAACAATAATTGTTATAGTTAGAAAATTTATGATGATGCTCTTTATGATGGGGTATTATTGATCCTCTATGAGTCTTATTTTGAGGCCTTTTATATGGACATACAAAGTAGTTGGGAAAATGAACCAAGTCTAGAATTAGATGTATCTGTGCATGAAAAAACCTTTTGAAATCTAGCAAGGAGTACACAAAAGTGAGTATGAAGGTTTTCTCTTTGATATGCAGGATAATACTCAAGTGGAGCTTAGTGACCCCAGTTGTTTCATGGAGTATGAGTGTTTCTATTTTTTATCACAGTTGGGTGAGTTTTTTACAAGACATGGTAATGAGCTGAATTTTCAAGAATGTTATATTAAATGTGCTATGATTGACAAATGTGACATAAGTTTGTCATATGAATGTGTGGTATTAGAGCTCATGCCTGATGATGAATTTTAGAGAAATATAGAGTATGTTTACATTGCTTACTATGAGAGCATGCATATGGGTATTATTTATAATGTGTATGATCAAATGTTCGTAAGTAAAATTTTGAGATTTGTCATATTGTTGCAATGTGATGAAAATCATACATTTTAAAGGGGTAAATATCAATATTTCATTTTGGTGGCCTGGGGCCTCCATATGGATTTTGTGTCTGATTTTTAGTGTTTGAGCTTTAAGTAAGGATATAATGGATATGGGTTAGGGTCTGCTCTTCTAGAGATAGTTGGTTTCTTGTGTTGAATTTGTATTCAACCACCCCCAATTAGAGCCACTATTGGACCTGCAAAATACATATGGTTTTAAAATTTTATTCATGCTTTAATGTTTATTTTTTGACATAAGGTTTGAGAATTTGAATTTAGTTAACCATTTGGTTCTAGTCATGTCCCTTTGTTCAAATTCTCTGTTTGACTAGTTGGCTTAATTTTGTTCTTTAAGTCCTGTATTTCATGTCTTCCTATTCATAAAAGTTACTCATCCCTTTTCTCTGTTACCAGTTTCACCAATGAACCCTATGTTTTTCGTAGTCTCATTTTCCTAAGGGTCCCAATGTGTTTGAGTTTCATGTTTCCCTAAGTCTCATTAAACACCCCCTTTAAGTCATATGTTTATGCATGAGAAAATTTATGCCCAATTAAAGTGTGTATGTGGCTTCACTAAAGCTTTATCATGGTATCCTTTAAGGTTGTAAAGTCGCCAATAATTGTTAGCAATTAAAATTAGTGTTTGTCACAACTTCGTGGCACTTATGGTCAATTTCCTCTAACTATTGTGAAGTAGATAGAGGTCTCTAACAGTTAGTGAAAATACATTTTCATTTCTTAGAGATGGTTTAAAACCTTAACCATTGGTAGTTGTGAAGTGGTGAATGGTTTATTAGTAGTTACATCAATTTGTTTCTACAACTTTGCAGCCTCCTAAGGAGAGAAAATGTTTTACCTACGGAGTGGCAAAATGTTGCCACGTGTTGCAGATGGCACAAGTTGAAAGATCAATGGCTCTTGTGTCTTCTCAAGGAAGGTCGATGTAAGAAGAGGTTAGGTTGCAAAGATGTGATAGGTTGGCACAATCTTTTAAACAAGGAGGTTATGGGTGTTCTTAGCCTTGTGACCTACTGTGTGGGTCCTAGTTCTCTGTTTGCATAGTTGCAAATAGATGACATGAGGAAGGAGAGACAAAAATGATGCCTCATCACAACTGTGAAAAGATAGGATTTTATTTCTTTTTGTTTGCATGAGATCTTAAAAAGTGTTTTAGAGGATTGATCTCATTGCTTTGCAGGAGATGGAGATGGAGTGGATTCAAGGTCATAGATTGACAATAGATTTTTTAATGTGATAATAAATGTTGTTTGTGACTTTGTTGCTATCGTAGGTAAATTTTCCCTTGGCTTGCAAATTTGTGACCTATTGACAGGTGTCTTATTGACTGAGGGGTGAAGGGTCCCTTATTTTTGAATGTACTATTCCTATGTGGGATGAGTTGAGTGGATGCCAACAAATGATTGGTTGTTGTGTGGTGCCATAAAGGAAATAGAGTGTCAGGTAAAATTAGTTGGTACACCTTGATGTTGTTGTAAATGGAAAGTGGGATGATTGATGGTATTAGGAATCTGGTGTGATGTCTAATTTGAAAGTTGCAAAGTTTAGACATTCATTGCAGGCCATGAGATCATTAGTACAACTGCCAGAACTTTTTGATTGTCCCAGTTAGTTTGTTATTTTGAAGGAAAAAACTAGTGCAAGAGATCTCATAGCTACCTAATTAAGTACATGATATCAAGATTCTTAGAGATGAAGGATTTTCCCTTTTATCTATTTTACATGAATGTCTTATTAGCTTGATTTTGTGATGAGAATTGTGTAGGATTGATGAGTTGTTAGCACCATTTATCAACTTGATGAATATGAGTTGTACTCTATAATTGTGATGATATAAATGTGTCCTCTGTAGATGTATATCTGCACTAAAAACATTTTTTTTCTCTATGTGAGAAGTTGAGAAGGAGACTCATAAGAATTGAAATGAACTATTGGTGTAGAATGAGGTGGTTAAGAAGGTTTATGTTGCAAGAAATATGACTAGAAGTTTCTCTCTCTTGTAGATGGAGGGATATTGAAAACGTCATAGGTAGATGAAGGAATATTTGAAGGAAAACGTCATAGGTAGATGAAGGGATATTTGAAGGACAAAACTATGAATTAGGACTTGGGATCAAATTTTTGTAAAATTTTTAAATTAACCTCTTCAATTTGTTCCTAAAATATCAATATGAGGATCATAAAATTGCGAGAGGTATTATGGCTATCTGCTGAAGGGATGAAGATAGTGAGTTGAGTGGAGATGAATGTAACTTGAACACACACGGATTTCCTAAATGCAAATCTGATTTGAATTTATATTCTATATTTTCTATGGACATGCACTTGGAACTAATGTGTGCATTAGAAACTATACAAATCTGCATAGAATTATGACAAGAACTATGACAAACTGTAGAATACCAACAATCTAAATATGCTCAGAATACAATTAAAACTTTAAGCATTCAAATAAAAAAATTGATGTTTAAAATGATTGCATCTCATATTTATTTAATTAATAGGTAGATTCCAATTAACTAAATAACATTCCACTCTGAATATAAAGGCATTATAGAAATTAATAGACATGCATTATTAAATTAACTGAAAGAAAATAAAATATAGAAAGTACAACATCACCAAGCTTCAACAAGGTGTGGCCCCTTTCTCTTGGTTCACATGGTGGAAGAAACAAAAAGCTTTCTACATTTCGTTGATAAGAAGAAACACTATTTTATTTATTACAAAATCTGCACCGTAATCTTTATACAATAATTTACGTACAAAGAATTTACGTATTGAAAAGTCTTCTCTCCATAGCTGATATTACAAATGTATATATAAGGTTGTGTATATAACAACCACAATGTAAAATATAATGGTTTGTTCTTAGCCTACATCCATAAAAATAGTGGATCACGTGCCTTGGCCGCTGGCCACAAATTGGAAATGGTTTAGTTACAAGAAAAAGAAAAAAACAGTAAATACGTAGAGTTTCATTTCTTTCAAATATATGGTGCATGCTCATTTCCTCTATTTGGTATATATTCCCAATAAACATTCCCACTTATAGAAATCACTAATTAAGATGGAAGCTAGAAAAAAGATTGAATCCATAATAATGATGCAAATATTATATGGGAAGGAATTAACGCGGTTGAAATGGAAGTTGACAGCTGCAATCATGAAAGCACACCATGGAATGCTCTTCATACATAAAGATGGTGATGTTGTATATCTGATCTGGTAACCAAATAAATTGGTAGAATGATAACAGTATATGCTCCTGCATAGATGGTTACAAGAAGATCTTCACCTTAAAAGCCGCATCCTGAAATATTGATTTTCTTGGCATAGTAAATTAATGTAAGTAAATACAATCTGATATTAATTATTCATATATTTTATCTAAAAATAAATTAAATATTACTTATATATATTAAGTCATATGCAATGAGAAATGATAAAATGATATAAAAATGAAACGAAAATGGAATGTGGGAACGGATATGGAGGTATGTGAAAAATGATAAAAGGTGGTATAAAAAGGGACATAATTGGTTCTCATCAATATTAAAACTCTCAAATGCTACTAGATGGCTTTCTTGTAGTTTACAAATAATTCCAATCTCTTAGGCTACCACTCTGATTCTTTTTTATGAGGGGGATGCAAATTGGAGCATGGGTGAGAGCATAGAAGATGTGGGTTTGGAGTTATCCATTCCCCCTTGGGAAAACGTCTTAAAGCTCTCCTCTAAGTGGGGAAATGGTGAGAAAGTTGCATCCCAGCCTTATATGTATCAATAACCACCCATGCTCAATATTGGAACGACTCTCATGCTTGGTTGGATCTATAGAAGAACTCCCTGCCTTGGCACCATCGCTCCCTTGTATGCAAGCCAAGCGGTTTCACATTAGGACAAAACCAGTGACAACAAACTTTGTTGGGATAATATCTTCTGTAACAAACTAGTGATAGTTAGAAGTGAAATATTTTGTAAATGACTTGTAGCTTGTTGCATTCCCTAATTTGAATACCAAGGCTACATCTAGGGGTCCGGGTTCTAAGTTTTTCTTTATTTGGACATGTAAATGTAGCAAAGTGTAAAGCATAAGAACAAACTTCAATTTTTAGATAGTTTGTGTGTTCATGCATCAGCTTCAGTCAGTTTTCATGAAATAATGAAGGGAATTACAAAATTTCCTCCTGATTATGTATTTAGTTCTCATATTAAGTAGGAATATTAATGATACTTTTAATTTATCATTGTAGATTCTTCTACAACTATGTGATTTTTGTATGGGTTTCCTTCAAGGAAGGAATTAAATACTGTATACATATTATTGTGAAATTGAGTAAAATAAAAGGTTATGCAAGTATGATTTTGTAGTCGTTTAGATGGATTTGTTTGTGTAAGGTATAAATGTTGAAATTTAACTGGTTAGAGTAATCTCTGTTATATGAATGTACTTATGATCTAAATCTTGAATCTATGCCCTATGGATTAGGCACTAGTTTAATAAAGTTTCTCAATTTTGTCTCAAATACCATTCAAAATCAAATAAATTTACCTTCTTTTGTAGGATTAGGAGTATTATAGTATAGTTCCTAGTAATATTTGAGGTCATATATGGGATTATGCATTAAAATGGTTTAACAAGAATATCCATTACATTAAATATGAGAATTATCTACTCTTTTATAGTCTATAGTTGTTGGTCAAAATGAGTTCATGATATTGCTAAAACATAAAATAGGATTACCCTCCCGATTTAGTAGACCTCAAAGTGAAGAGGTTTGTGTTCCTTGTTTGTGTTGTGTTTTCTTATCTTCAATCAGTGAATATAATTAGGTAGATTGTCTAAGTTCTCGAAACCTGTAGCCTAGATCTTATGGTTTTTCCCTAGGATTGAAGGTAGCAAGAAAATCTCTGACATAGCCAAAGCTATAATGAATGGATTGCCATCTTCGTTCTCAAACTCAAAATCAAAATAAAATTTAGTCTTCTTATTTTTTTATTTGAATTCCTTACAACTATCTTTAGGCTTAGTACGATTCCAAAAAATAACTTTTGACTTTTTAGAATATTTGGATCTCCCCATTATGCTTCTCATTCTTTTTTTTTTCCTTGGGTATTCCACAAATAAATAGGCCCTCCTTGAAAAAGAACCAACCAAATCTTTAGTCTTCAAAATAATATATAAGTACTCTAAAGATCACAAAGAGATAATCCCATGAATCAAGCAAAGAGAAAAACAAAATCTAACACTTTTCCTCCACATCCATCTTGACACTAATTGATTCCAATTGAGAAAAAATTAAATTATATGCTTCTAGGTTGTTTGTAATTTGTCCACCCTCCTCCATTCTCAAGGAATATAGTTTCTTCCCCGAGAAAATTTTATTTAGTTAAGGTTTATATTGATACATCTCACCAAGATTCTTCCATAGCTACTTTCTAGAGGAATCTTCATGGACATTCATTAAAATAGAGTTTGCAAGACATAATCTGATTAGACCCTTAGTTTTATGATCCATAACATCATATCTAGTAGCCTTAGATATATCTGTAGGTATCAAGATATTCTCATCTACAACATCCCACATATGTTAATATATTTATAGATCCTCCATCTTTAGCTTCCGCATTTCAAAATTATTTTTAGGAAATATCTCCACCTCTATTCTCCCTGATAGAATTGTCATCTAAAATTCCTGCAAAAAGATCGCAAAGTATATTCTACACAAGCTCCCACTCAAACTAAAACCCAACAACCCACAACTAAAACCAAAAGTGATCAGACACTCATACCACTTATAAGGAAATCAAGGTAGTATAACAAATTCCTATGCTAACCTTGAGAGGAGGGTTATGTAAAAAATTTCTTAGATCTTTACCACAGTAATAGAAATTTAATACAAATAAACATAAATAACATACATAACTCAACATAATAATTTACATAGGGAAATCCCTTTTAAGAGAAAAGTCCCAAACTCTAAATGGTACCCAATATGTTATTCAGGAATCAATAACATATTACAATATACTTGTAGACCAAGCTTCTCATAGGAGTATCACCAATCGAAGATACATAGATTACTCAATAGCTATCAGATTCTTACACACAATCTCTATCTCACACACCTAGTATATAATAAATACAATACACAAATGGAATTACATAACCATGGGCTAAACCCCATTTAAAAAGTAACACCCATATCATCTCTAACCTAAGATTCCCTATGATGTTTAAAAACACACACCAAAACATTTAACTCCTTTGTATAGCTCATTTATTTCTCCAACACATTTTTATATTTCATATAATTTAAGGAGAGCCAAATTTTAGAGGCCAAATTTTTTGAACTGAGTGTCTGATTGTTGAATCATTTAAAGCACTAGAAAGATCATGATGAGATCTATTAGGTTATAATAAACAATGATGGTTATGGATAATATTGGACTATTTAGGAGCCTCTAAGGCCTTCAAAATTGACATAAGAAAATTTCTTCAACAACTTCAGAAACAAAAAATTTTATACCTTCAAATCTATACATGATATTGCAATAAAAATTTATTCGTATGCTTATCTAGCCCATCAAAACCTATGGGGAAATTTTAGGAAAATATTGAATGCTGATATGTAATCTTACTGTCAATTATAACCTTATGTAAATGAAAGGTTTAGACAACATTTTCCTAATATTGAGGAGCTATTTTTTGGTACTTTATATTTATGGTGAATTCTTTTAGTAGGACAATTTGTTCATGGTGGATGCCTAAATGTGGATCTAGCAAGTTTCTATTTACTAGGTGTTGTTGTATATGTGAAGCTACCAGTTTGGAAGGACAAGTGTTAGTGGTTTCTAGAAAGTTCTATTTCCAACATATCTAGAACATGTAAAGTTGTTGTATTGGACACCACTTATCTAACTGGGTGTAGGAAATAGTTTTGGAAACCATGGACACCTACCTTTCATGCATGAGCTCTATGACTATGTTGGTTCCTTAGAATTTTTATGAGATGGGTTGATTATTTCCTAAGACGTTACATTGTTGAAATTACTCCAAAATCTCTATTGGTGTAACAACTCCTGAAAGAGAATAGACTCTATGTAGTGTGGATTTTTCCCCATAGGGTAAGTGTGAGAAGTGAGTCCACTTTTAGCGAAACTTTTTGCGCGCAAAACCCACTGTTCGAAGAAGATGTTTTCTGAAGAATTTTCCCACTAAATTAAAACCCATTTTAGATATTATTACATATATTAAAAACACATATTTTATTTTTAAATTGGACTACTTATTTTAATTTTTAAATCATTTTTATTAAAATAGGTCCATAAGTGTAAAATAACATGTTTTCTTATTTTTTATAATATTAATTTATTTTCATATTTTTTGAAAAAATAAATTATATGAAATCAAACTATAGACAATTATTTTCACTTTGAAAAAAATAAAAACTCAAAAATGTTGGGTTTAGGTCAACTTATTCTTGTCGTACACGAGGGGTTTTCAAAATAAAAAATATGCCCAATAAAAAAATAGTAGAAAAAAATATATTCATGAAAAAATTACGAAAAAATATTCTCATCAATCTTGAGTGTCTTAAAATTGATATTCCAAAAGGATTCAAAAAAATACTTTCATTTAGGTCAAACTATGGTTATCGTACACAGGAATGGAAGGTCCCAAAAAAGTGAGTTTTAAATAGTTCTTTTTGGAAACACCTAGTGAAATTAAATTTTTATAACCTAGGTATTAATATAAATTACATACTCATAAACTAGACTTTGAGTATTACATTTCATATTACTGACTCTTCTTAAGATTCAATATTTAAGTGCTTCAAATTTTTTCATTAATTGGGATGAATTTTGAAAAATAGGGAAGACAGTTCCACTTTTTGGCCAAAAAGTGGACTCAACTTCTTGCTAGAACCCCACATGGGATTTTCCAATAGAAATATAGTGTTTATGCTTTTATGTGTTTAAAAGTGGTTTAAAACCAATATTGCCTATGTGCCTCTAATTTTAAGGGTTTGTAAGTAATTTTTGTATTCACTCTATTGTTAGATTTTTCATTTGGAAGCATTACTTTACACTTAGGTCCCGTTTGGGTGCTGGAATAGCAAATTTTGGGTATGGTCAATTCTAGAAGATGCTACAATTCTAGAAAATACATATCCTAGAAATGATCCCCGAAATATGGGCTGGACCCATTTCGTTCACTCGGAAGATGACTGAGAAGATACATAAATAATTTTAATTGTGTATTTCTTAATTTTTTGAATACGGTGTTTATGTGTGTATATATACACACGTGTGTGTGTGTGTGTGTGTGTGTGTGTGTGTGTGTGTCTACACACTGTATGCACCCTAAAATGGTCACCTAGACTATGGACCCCCATTTATCAAGTTATCAAATTCTTGAATCAATGCTTTGCAACATTTTCAATTCAAATCAATTTCCTTGATCAAATTGTAATTAATTTAATTATTTCAATATTTCCTAAGGTTTGATCATTTTTATTTAATTAAAAGATTTAATCTCCCTTTTAATTACTTAAAATTCATCTTATTTAATTAAAATAAATTCCTCCCATTTAATTAAGTAAAATTCTTCTAATTTATTTAATTAAAAGAAAACCCCTGTTTTAATTAAATAAATAAAAATCCTTTTTTATCACATCTTTCTAAGCGGTGGGCTTTTTGCTTTAATGAGCACATGGATCAACCAAGATTTAATCTCCACCATTGCTCATTTCTTTTTTCCTCTTAATCTCAGCCGTTCACTTTTCTTTATAAGGAGCCCTCTCCTTCTCATTTAGGATCCCACTTTTTTTGTATTGTTATGCTGCAGGTTTGGAGACCAATTTTGGTGGAGAATTTGGGCACTCAAGCTTGGATATTGCAACTTCTCTCTTCTTGTCTTCTTCTTGCATCCATGGCTATTCATGTAGATTAGATTCATATTAGATTAAATTCATGTTTCCTTTCATAGATTAAGCTTGCATTTTTTTTTATAGATTAATCATGCATTGTTATCATATAAATTAATTTCCTTTTATGCATTGCAATCATGTAGAATAGTTGTCATTTTCATGCATTGAATCTCTCATTTCATGGTGTACTTGCATAGGCACAACTATGTCAATCTGAGGGCCTTCATCACACACCTTTGCACTCCATGACTAGGGAGCTATGAGTCGATATTTGAGGCCTCATTCTTGAACAACCTTGGATGGAATAACTCATAGAAGTGTGACACATTTTTAGCACACACACACACATACACATATACACACATTTGTGTATATATACACATATACACACATATGTGTATATATACACATGTGTGTGCATATATACACATACATGTCTATACACTTGTATATATACACACACATGTGTGTGTGTATACATGTGTTTATGTGTGTGTATATATATATATACACATGTGTGTGTGTATATACATACACAGATGTGTGTGTGTGTGTGCGCATGTTAAGCCTTTGAAATATCACCCTAACTCAGGCATTAGGGCATACTAATATCTCATGGTAACAATGGAAACCTTCCTAAGTTGTGGGTGGACTCTGATTAAGAAGAAATCTCCAGATTCTAGGTCGATTCCTATTTGATTTGGAATATCACCTATGACTGATTTCTGATTGGGGAAAAGGGAAAAAGATGACTAAAACTGAATAAACAAACTAAAAAGGTGATACACCAAATTTAATTCAGACCTATCAGAATTTTAGGTTGGCATCCACAGGACACACACTACCGAGATCTGTAGTATTATTCACTACTCAATGCATAGGTTGACCTAAAACTCACTATTAGGGTTTATACCACAAACAGTGATAATTTTGCCAACAAACATGCAAATTCTGCAAAAGGTTATTCTTAACAACCTAGAATAGGAATTAAATCAATTCTCTAATCTATGTTGTAAAGCACTTTACACTTAAATGCAGAAAATTTGAAAGGACTGGTAACAGAAACTCAAAAAACTTTATGAATAATGGGGAAAAACTTTATTATGTTCAAAATCTGCAAAGTAGTTACATGAGAAAGTACAAAATATGCCAAGGAATATTTACATTCACTTGTACACATTCTACATAAAGCATGAACCAATGGCTACAATATGCATGAAAAAGGTACAAAGGAACAAAAAGCTCACTAAGCCACCTTTCTCTCAAATTCTGAACCCCTAAAACTGAGAAAGAGGCTCAGCTATATACCCTCTCATGGCTAAATTCAAAAATCTAAGCCCCTCCAAAAGGCCTCCAAATAAAAAAAACCATAAATCTAAGACATAATACATGCCCTAAATCTAGCCCCTAATGTTGGCATTTTGAAAAATTTACATCTTCTTTCAATACATTACCAACATTTATAAAATATCTCAAAACTACACAATACCCATATAACCTAACCTCCACCATACATGACAACCCTAGCCCATGGCATATACCCAAAACATGCCAAAATCAACACCATAACTAAGGTCAACATGACCGAAGTCTATGCAAAAAATATCCATCCTTCATGGCATATGTTGTATAGTCGTGGCATTAGGAAAGGTATTTCGTGCACTACAATTGTCTTGAAGCATTTATTCCTTTCTGACAACGGACTTCAAATCTCCAAAAACTTGGGCAGATGCATTATTTTGGCATCTCATTTGGCTTTTTGCATTTGGGGAAGATGTTAGGGTTTTAAAACCCTAACCTCATGACGCGGCCATGCTGCTATTGTGGCATTGTTTTTGGATTATCTATTGTTGCTTTGTGTTTGGATTGTCGATCTAGAAGTTGACACTGTGATGTGGCAATTGTGTTATCACTTCTATGGGATTTTCTCTTTGATTTTTGGGCTGGAAAATAGACTCCTTTCTGCATCTTTACTCCATCTCTAGATGTGGCTAGGAATGTGCATTCCTAGAGTTTTGGCTCCAACTGGAAGTGGGTAATGAAGAACTTGGGCTATCTATATGTTCATGGCACTTGATTTTAACAGAGCTCAGATTCATTGCATGATCATGATACTTGAGTTCACTGTTTCAAACAATGAGCTCAGGCTCTCTTCTCATTCGCGGGTTCTACCTTTAAACTGGAGTTTCATTATTGTAGTGTTTGTGTTTAACAAGAGCTTGGTTTCATGCCATCATGCATGGCGCTGTACATGTCCTTCTCCATTGAACTTGGGCTCCACCACTACTTCTTTGCATGCAACTTATAGATAAGTTAGTCTCTTTACACTCTGTCTTCTTTGTTGAACATGTCGTTGCTATTTCATCTTTACTTTACTTAGCTTTTGGAATACTTGAGTCATGAATTTTAATCATCAGTTAACTCGCCATGCTTCTTGAAATAATTCTGGGTTATTATGATCTAGGTCTCCATATTTTCTCGCCAATGATTCTTGGTTTTCATTATTATGCTCTGATGTTATAGTTTCCTCTCCTTTCTCTCCATATTCTCTACTAGATAGAGTTCTATTGTGGTTTGGAGGTATGAGCCCGTGAATATTGATAAATCTAATGTTGATGTCTTTATTTGGTAATGAACATGTCCACCATTTATTTTATTGTGAAGATCTTGTCGGCTCTACTGCACCCACATGAGCATTATGTTTGAATGTTGTCACACTCTGTTGAAACCATGCCACTCTTTGTGCATAATTTCGCCACTGTGTACTGGATGTCTGCATTTTTGTTGAGACAGTGCCTTGTCTTTATGCATAATTTTTGAGGTTTACATTATATGGTCTCTCTCTGCAAATATGACAAGCATTACATTTATACATAGTTAGTACCTGTAATGAAAAAGCTACCCATGGGGTTCGAACACAGGCTCGTGACTCCCATAAGAAACACTATGAAACAGAGTGCTCAACCATTAAGCATGCATAATCCTTTGATGAAAAAACATTGTTATTTCACTTACCATATATGCATAAGCTCTATTTTTATCATTTGAAAATGTATAACAATATTAAATAATACCACTGTTTACTTGAATATGCACATTGCTTGTCATTTGAATTTCATTCTTGATTAGACATTTTGATAAAACCTGAATGACACTGTCATTTACTCTTCACTTTTGCATATGGCACTGTCACTTAACATGAATAAAAACATTGTTACTCACCTTTCATTCTTGAATAAACACAACATTGAACATACAAGATAGCATTATTGCTTACCTTTCATTCTGGCACATGCACTATATCTGAACATTCATCCCACAACATTAGACAATAACATTGTTTACTTTTTCATCTTTGCACATGTATAATAATAGAAACATTTGATTTTCATTCTCGATCCATAATAATATCACTAATTTTTCCATTTAAGAACACACTATTTTGTTCAACGCTTGTGTATGCATGCATATTTTTGACAAAAGATATCATCGTTGAATATGCATACTTTCTTCCATTTGATTTCAAAAATGGATGTCACTATTTTGTTGTCTTTTTCCTCTCTTCCAAAGATAGTAGTGTTCAGAATAGCATGAAGATGAATTCTTTATTTCAATGTCAATAGTGTATGAACTATGTACTTGCATTTTTTCAATTTGATACAATGTAATTCACTCTTCTATATGCATGTGTTTGATAGTTTATAACATTATTACTGTTATTCCTCTTCTCTTCAATATGCACTATCATTTAATTTGATCCATATATGCATACCCATTTGATAATGTTGATGCATTCATTGTATATGCATAACTGAAACTTTGATACACATTAGCATATTCTTATATGTGCATGATCCATTTGATAACAACAAATGACATCTCACTTTTGTTGATGCAAAACAACAATCATCTTTTCCATAGCATTACATTTAACATTAACTTGTGCAGTAATGAAATATAGTGTTACCTCATTGTTTGATTGCAAGCAACTTTGCAGCACTCTGTTGTTTGCACATACATCTTCCATCTTTCATGGTATATGCATCTTCTCATTTCTGAACTCATTAACTCCTAGCATTCTTCTATTGCATGTAATGCATCTTGTGAGGTTAGAGCACGGGCTCGTGACACTCACTATATTTTCCTTTGTCATCTACATCTAGTGAACTCATAGATCATACTTCCTTTTGCATTTGAATACACTTATGTTCATTTTTCTTGCACACACCATCAAATCAACATGTTAGGTTAGTGGACATAATTAACCAATCAATGTTTGTGTGTGAGTTCCATGTGTAATAACATTCATGCATGAATATTGGTTGATTGGTTATGTTTACTATCTTAACATGTTGATGTTCTGAAAAAGGTTTCTCAGCTACAGGAACAAAGTCCCTTTAATTCAGATTTCTAGTTTTACAAACAACAACTCTTGAATAGTGCAGAATGATGACCATATACAGTAAAAGATTTCATCAAGTTATGTCCCTTTGATACTGTTATTAAGTTGATGTAGATGCATACTTTTCCATTGTATTGATGTTATTGGTATATTTACAGTTTTGAAAGTCTGATTGTTGTATGTTGTTTTGGTTTCCATGCATTGCTTAGATCCAATTTGGATCTAACACTTTTCTATTTTCATGATGCAGGACAAGACCCTAGACCTAAAATGCAGAACTGACAGGAGGAAAGGACATGAAGACTTGGACAAAGTTCAGACATGAAGATTAGATAGAGATCATAGAACCAACTCCCATATCATAGAGTCGACTTTCAGAAGGCAATGCATAGATCCCTACTCATTCTTCTATTATGCTTTCTTTTCTGTAATTGCCTCTAAGTTTCAATATGAAAGATGTAATATGGAAGAAACATATGCTTATTACATTGAGTTTGAATGCACAATGTAATGAGCAATTATGAATTTGAAAATATGAATGTGATCAATACTTAGAGTACAATTTAATCTGATAATATGAATGCAATGGCATTGTATTTCATCTTCATTACTGGTAGAAATGTTAAAGAGGTGTACCTTCATGCAATTTTTTGTTGTTTATGATTGTCATATTGCATGTGTAAAATTAGGGTAATAATACATATATGTGTATATATACACACATACACATACACATATATATGTATATATACATGTATGTATATATACACATACATATATATACACATGTGTATATATACACATGTATATATACATATGTGTATACATACACATATATGTGTGTATATATACACATGTATACATATATACACACATGTGTGTATATATACACATATATGTGCATATATACACATGTATACACATATGCATACATACACACAAATACACACATTTTTGTATATATACACATATACACACATTTGTGTATATATACACACATATACAAACATACACACTTACACATCTATCATGTCACGGATCCGACGAGATATTAAATTTGCTTTTGTAAAAATTGGTATTTGAATTGAAATTCCAGTCCACCTATTTAGGTGGAAGATTGATATGCCCATTTTGGGGAAAAATCAAAATTTTGTAATTCCAATTCCATTTTTATTCATGGACCCAAACATGGATTTTGGCATTATCCAGAATTAATAATGCCAATTCGAGTCCAATTCCAGCCCCCACACAGACCCTAACTTCCTTCTAGATCTAGAAGTCTAAAACACATCACCATGTGCTAGAGGTAGAGTGTGTTGTAAAAGGGACTGACTGAGTGAGCTAATGTACTATTGTTCTAATCACACCACCCTCCCTCATAATAGAAGGGTTTGTAGCATTGTCAATGTCTAGCTTAGCAAGGGATCTTGGTACCTCATTTTAGGTACATTCTGCCCCAACTCTACCATGTGCAAAGCCCTCACATCTACCTTCGAGCCTCTACATATCAAAGCAGTGTGGGAGCTCAGTGAGGAAAAACTCATAACATTGTTTCCTCATAAATTATCACACAAATTCATTGTTATTGCATGGGGATGATACGAAATCAATCACCACATATATAGGTATGTGCAGGATCATGGTATGCCAAAAAGTGGCGATGTGAAAAAGAAGTCATGATTGGTAGACTAATTGAAAAATAGCTATAGCTTTCAAATAGTATAACATTTTTGAAATCTGAAACATGAGTCACATTCTATGCTTCGCATACTAGAATAAAAAAAGAAAATATTTTTAATTTGATGAAGTTTAGACTAACTTAAGGTGGTCAAACAAGAGATTTTTTATATTGTGGAAAATTTGTAGTAGAAAAATCATAATTAATTATTTACTTGGAAAAAAATTACAAAAAAATATGCATCACATCCATACATGAGTCTACTACTTATATCTAGAATCTTGTAAAAAAATATTATCATTTGATTGTGTTTAAGGTGGTCAGACATACACCTACTTCTTATCCTTTTAGTCCTGATTGATAGAATGATTGAAAAATAGATATAGCTTTCAAACAGTATAACATTTTTGAAATCTGAAACTTGAGTCACATTCTATGTTTTGCCTACTGCAATAAAAAAAAAAAAAGTTTCCAATTTGATGAAGTTTAGACTAACTTAAGGTGGTGAGACACGGGATTTTTTATATTCTCAAAAAGTTGTAGAAAAATTATAATAAATTATTTGCTTGGAAAAAAATTACAAATAATATGCATAACATCCGTACATGAGTCTACTACTTATATCTAGAATTTTGTAAAAAAAATATTATCATTTTATTGTGTTTAAGGTGGTTAGACATACACCTACTTCTTATTTTTTTCATGAAATTTTTATAGTACTGCATTGAAATTTGAAATTTTACCATATAGAATATATATATTTTTTTAAAAGGGCTAGTAGTTTAGAGACTAGATTCAACTTGCTACAAATTCTCTTCTTACACATTTTTTTTATATAAGATTGATAACTTGTTCAAATTTATTAGTCAACATTCCTAACCCTGATTTTCTAAATTTTCATTGCAACCTATTTTGGCATACCATGATCCTGCACATACCCGTATCTTAAGTATTAGTATTATTATTATTATTATTATTCACGTCTTGGTGGTGACACCAATAGATAGGGAACGTTGTGCAAAAGCCATATGAGGATGCATTTGTTTGTGGGTCAACTTGAATAATGCACACAAGTTAGATTTCAATATTTTATTTTTATTAAATTTTAATATAATATTGTCTTCATTTTGCCATCTTGCTCGACCAAGTGTTAGTTCAATCAATTAGAGAAACTATGTGAGAGATGATATATTCGAGAGGTTGTTCCTCACTGACCTCTCAACTTTTTGAGTTATTATCTCAAGTTCTTTCTTATTTTTTCATATTAATATCTTTCTTGTTTCTTCGGAGAATGTTGAGGCTTTCATCAACTACCATAAGATTCTCAATTCCTATAAATTAAATAGAGTTCACTCAAAACCTTTTTTACCTAACTATTTAATCGGATTTTTATATTAAAAATGAAGAAAACTTACCTCCTCAACTTCAAAGACTTTGTGGTGACATTTTAATAATGATAACGTATATTCATAAATGTGTATAAGTCTCCTATATTATTAAAAAACTGTAGATTTATAGAATCATAAAAGAATAAAAAATAATTTGCAGTTATCAATGTGTCATGTAACTCCTTTATAAAAATTTAAAAAATGCTACATATTTAATTTTATTAAAGTCCACTGAAAGGATGACGTTAATCCTACCCCACAAAAATTCTTGAAACAGCAAAGCGAAGTTGGAAGTCAAACATGAATGAGGAGACCTTTGAATGGGTCGCTCCATCATGTTCTTTCACATCACATTATGTTTAAATCAGTCACTCCATCATGTTTATAACATCACATTATGTTTCCATCATCTAAAGCGTCCATGGCGGTGAAACTCTCAGAGTTATGGACTGTAGAAACGGAACGAAAAATGTAGCATGCCTGCTCTTGATCTGTGTAATTTGGAACGTTTCTTATTCTTCTTCAATATTTGGCGGCGAGCGAGCAATTAGCAGTGGGCATTACGTTGTAATCAGCTGTCTTTCAGCATGAGGTGAGAGGCTTATTTTCGTCTGTTAATTTATATTTTTAAGTGGATTGATGAGTTTTTAATTTTCCTAAGCCCAAACTAGAAGAAATCCGATATAGATAAAATGGTGGTGGATGGTCACTGATCAAAAACTTTGGAACGCCTCATTTGAGTTTTTATTTATATTTGACAAGTTTAGGAAGACATTTGAAATAAAAGATTGCTGTGGTTAAGTAAAGTAGTGCTGTTTTAAGTTTTATTTATTTAAATGTATAGAGTGGTTGATGTTTGCAATCAAATTTTTTAGACGTGTGAGCTATTTTAGAGTCTATGGTAGTGTTAGATGTTATTCAGATGTTATTTTTGGTTAAAATTGCGTGATCCAAAACCATGGTTTACAAAATTATGTTAAAATTTCATCCGAAACATTATCAAACACAATGTTTTATATTTCTTATAAAAATAGTGAAATTTCATGTCTATTCTTATTTTAAAATATTTTTTAAAAAAAATTTACCATAGGTCTTTCTTACATATATTTCAAAGCATAGCTCTTTCTTACATATATTTCAAAGCCTACCAAGATGGGTATGCTAATCATTACTCTTTTATATGCAAGAGGATTATACATTTTTTACAAAAGTTTTATCTTAGCATAACAAAGAATAATGGTTGGACCATTACATCAAAACAATATTGTTTAAAATAAAAATTAATATCTCTACGAGCATGTAAATGTATATTAGTGTAAAGGAAAGTACTCTAGTTTCAACTGAACTCAATATTAATGTATAGAAATGTCTTGAAAACTTATGGAAATGATCTAATAATTTTGTACAACTCTACATTTTAGTTTTTCTATTTCTCCCCTATTTCCTCTACATTTTCTATTGTTTGAAGAAAAAGAATAAAAAATGACTTAACTAGATTGGCACAATGTTGCTATGAGTCTTTCTCTCCTAGGTCAACTCCCAAGAAATATAGGTCAAATATAAGGAAAAATGTTGTAGGTGTGTCAATGCTCTAAGGATGAATGTTCATAAGAAGATTCATCTTCGAACATCAATCAAAGTGTTTTCTTCCATATATACAAGTGCTATTTGAAAAATGCTTAGATGATCAAATTTGAATGTAATTGAATAACTATAAATACAAGCAACATAGTGATAAACCTCACGAATATCATTTTAGTCAATTTCATGAGGAAACTAAATGGTACAAGCTGGTCAAATTTAATTTTTGAATTTTAAAATGTCGAATATCAAATCCATAGGTGTGGGGTCAATTGCATAAGTAAAAAATCAATTTGTTGCATTATGAGAGAATCCTATGGTATACTTCATTTCCTTATTCTAATGTATATAAAAGGAAACAATTTTGAGCTATGGTTCAAAAGATTATCAAATAGTGGGAGCTTATCTTTTATCCACCAAAGGAAAAATGTACTAGAATTAAGATGGGAATGAAATGCTTGATGAGAAATGTACATGGACAAGAATAATAAATTAACAATACATGAGAATGTAAGAAAATATGAATAAGACATAGATAAATGATTTAATTTTTATTATAAATGGAAGAGAAACAACATGGAGAAAAAAACTGAAAAATTTATCAAGATGTTCTCTCAAAATGAGAATGAAAAATAAATAAAAAAATATCACAGGTATGGAAATCTTACCATATATTTTCCCTACTTTATAAGATGCATGCGTATTCTAAAATGGTATGCATCTCAAAGTACATAACGTTCACTTACATGTATGGAATTTATATTGATAAAAAATGAAATGTTTCCTACAAGATGTCATTATATATTTTTTAAATTTATCATGTTGTTTCAATATGAAATCACAAAATTGAGGATTTTTTTTTTATCACAAGTCTCCTTTGTAGAAAGTAGAAAAAAATACAAATTAAATCTCACAATGAATGACCTTATAGAAGAGAGAGATGGCAATAGGGTTAGAGAGATTTTTCCTTTGTAGAAAGTGGTAATGATGTACCTCACTTAGTAATCAATGGGTAACGAGGTGCATATGGAACATGATATGTCCCATACTAATGATGAATCTCTACAGGCACATAAAATTATTAGAAAATTTCATCGTAGGATATGTCATCTACAATCGGTTGCATCCAAAATATACAAGCACTTTTTGGAGAGTAAGAAATAATAAATGAAAAGTAAATATATGATAAGAATGGGAGAATGTAATAGTACAAAGTAATACTTATAAATAATTCTATTGCATTATTTAAGAATGTAAATATCTAAGATTACAAGTTTTGTAATTGAATGAACTAGAGCTCGTATCTAGAAATTTTTATCACCCTTGAAATTGGAAAAATAATGAACAATGATGCGACCCTTAATGGACAAAAGAACTATGTTAGCACACAAGCATCTAATAAATATTATGCCTCCAAGGAGGAAACATAAGAAAACAATGGGTGAGGGAAGAAATTAGGTTCCTAGTGGTAATGCAAGAGTGTGAGAACACTAGCAAATAGGGACAGTATGATTCCCCCAACATAAAAATATATGTTAATGACAACTGAAATTCCATGGGGATGTAGCATACATTTCAAATGTAATATATGTTGAAATAATAATGTGTAATAAATAATATACAATGCCTCCTAATATAAATATATAGCACTAAAATAATAATATATGAAGAGGAAAGAAATGATTGCCCCAACTGTATGATAAATTTGTTTATAACACGTTTGATGGGGCTTGCATAGCCTACATTTGCTTTAAGATGGTATTCTCTAAGGGGTTGACAAATTTGTAGTTGGAATGTGACTCGTTGAATATAGTCAAATACTTCAAAGGGATACAAACCCCTTCCTAGGCCATTAATAATTTGATTCTTGATAGCATTAATATGATTAATTCCTTTGAAAACTTTAATGCTACTGTTGTTTATTATGAGGAAAAATTGGTTGCAAACATGTTTTCTAACCTAGGGGTGTGACACCATAATACACTAAGGTGGGGGTCATGATATAATCTGTGAAGACATAAAAATGATCATTCAAAATGATTACAATGATTGCTAAATAAAAGGAAATTCTATAATTGATTTTAAAATTTATGTGAAGTGACATATTGATATCTCCTTCCTTGATTATGACATGTCAAGAAATTTCCTTACTTATGAACTTTGTTTTCTATATTTTGTTTAGCATTTGTGTGTGTTTTCTTCTCTTCAACAATCTTTGCAATATGGGTTGTGATCAGAATAGGGTTGAACCCATTGTGTATCATAAATTCTAGGCGAGTCATGTGGTTTGGAATGAGCTTTTTATTGGAGGCCTTACTTTGTATATCTATAAATTACTTGTCTCAAATCCATAAGTGAAATTTGTGTTTGGCTAAGGATGGGATGAGGGAAAGCTCAAGGTTTACGGTATTGAGATGGACCTCTTAGAGGGGTTAATTATAAAGGCATGTGACAATTTCGTGAAAGGGAGAATACTTTATAGGGATAGGAAGAGTGCAAACAAATCCATGGGGATTTTATTTTAGAAAGGGGAAAGGGATAAAGTGAAAAAGACCAGTGATGGAGGTTATGAAAAAGATACCATCAAGTCTCCATGGGAATATATTTTAGAATTTGATGGTCGCTTATACAATTTTTTTAGCTACAATATTCTCATACTTAACTATTTTAGGCAAGATAATTGCATATCCCCACCTTTATATTTGTTTTCATCCTTGTATCATAGTTTTAAACTTCATTCTAAAATCCCTCTCTTCTGGTCATACATGAGGGTTTGATCCTCCTCATTATGGAGTACACGAAAACTGTATCTATAAGAAGAACCCTACTCCAAAATTTGGGATTAAATTTAAGAAAGATATACACCATCATTATGGGGATTTCTCCTTTGACCTCAAGGATTCCACTTCTAATGAGGAGGCCTATTTTCATTTAGGAAAATGCAAAAATCCTATAATGTTTACCCCATCTCACCATAGAATTATTATATCTAAAGAAGAGGACTCATATTTTATCCTATATAAATGGTTTGTTACTAATTTTTTTGTTCCAGTGATGATGTTAAGGGAAAAGGTAAATTGGTGGGATATTCTCATTTTTTAACTAAGGGAAAAGGGAAAGGTCCCTATTGGGACTGTAATATAAAAAAGGTCCCTACTGGGTGTCATTCAATGGGTGGTGGTATGAATTCCTCCCATTTGATGAAACTCAAGAAGAAATTTTATATGAGTATGAACCATAATTTTCAATCTCATATTTTGTAGTATTTTCTCATGGTGGTTGTGACGACCTTACGGAAAGACATGTTGTCAATTAGTGCCAAAAAACTTAGTCATCACAAATTTGACTGAGCCAGCAGTGCAACCTGAGCAATTATAATGTAACCCGAGCAATGGCAGTGTCGACCAAATAGATAGTGGTAATCAGTATTACCCGAGTGATCAAAATGACCCGAGTACACAGAGTAGCCTGAGTTCAAGAGTTTAATATGATTCCCAAGTGATAGCATAATAACCGAGTGTTAGTATATTTCTTGAGTGGACTACTAGACACGAGTAATAGTTTTGGGCTGACTTAGCTTATATTGTTTGATATTAATGTATCTTATGGAAGCTGACTTACAAAAGTATTTGATTTCGATAAGGTTTAAATATAAGGTATTTTTTTAAGTGTATATGTGTAGAAGTGTGTATGCAAATATGAAGTGGTAGATTGTTTAAGAGGATACATCAGTACAAGGAACAACATAGACTCATCCATCACAGACAGGTGATTAGTTTTTATCGTTGGGTCTTATTTCAACAAATCAGACTTGCATTGAAGATCATCCACTGGTTCATCCTAACATGTGCATTAGAAAAATCCTCTAACAAGGTGGACTTAACAGTCCTTTACAAATATCCTAACAGAGTTGCATTACTGAATTATATTGTACTAAATTCTTTCATAAGGTGGACCTAATAGTCCTTATTGCTCCTAATAGGGTAGGCCATTAGAAGTGGTCAAATGTACGCTTTAATAGGCTAAATTTATATTGCATTAATAAATCTTGTGGGTACCATCCCCACCCCAGTTTTACTTTCTATCTGGAAGGTTTCTAGGTAATCAAATATTGTGGATGTTTTATTTCTTTTCATTTCATGCACGTAATCAGATTAGATAATCTAATAAAGGATTAAAAGGATTAAGTTTTTTTCATTCCTAATTCACCCCCCCTCTCAGTCACCTAGCCTCAATATATTTCCAACAGGTTGATCCTAAAGTGGGTATCCATATTGAAATTTTGGTGTACAAGCCTATAGATACCCCTTTAGAGAAATTTTATTTTGTTCGTGTTTTTGTCAGTATAAAAAAAAATATCATAGAGGTTATGCATAGTTAGAGTGCCATGTTTATGTTGATTGTTTTTTATATTAATATTATGAAGGATAAGCCTATTCATACTCTTTTTGTGCATAGTATGGATAAAATTCTTACTACTATTCAGGATTTGGCCAAGGGTATTAAGTATTTGAAAGAGGGGCATGAACAACACATCAAAAATATGGAGGAATACATTGTAAAAGTTCAATAAAAATTGAGGTTCATTGTGGCAATAACATGTACAGCCATGGAGAATAGCTCTAAAGGACTCAAAAAAATTAGTGCCCAAGTCGAAGCTATACATGGCCTTTCTAAAGGTGCATCTATCTCCGCCATTGGTAGTGTAAAGTCTAAGAATATATTTTTTTCATGAGAGGGCTTATGTTTTTATTCATGGTTCATTCATATTAGACTTCATAGTATGGACAAGGGTATGAGTCCCATCGAACATCATCCATAAGGTTCAAAAAATCAATGAAGATTTCATTCAAAATAATGAAAGTGTAATAAAACATCTGTAAGGTCTTTCGGGCTCTATTCCCCTATTTTTATTATTTTTTTTCTTATGTCTAGTGGTTTCTTACCGTATGTTTTATTTTGACTGGTTGGTCTTAATGTAAAGGGCTCCAAGGTCCCTTAAAAACATGTTTTGTTTTAAGTTATGGGCATTGGAGATCATTTTAGGGTTGACTAGTTAATATGTCTTAATGTCTTGATGTGGATAGTATTTGGTACCAGCTTTGGAGGATGCTATTTTTTTTTGTTTTAAATCATTTGTGGAGGTGACTATTTTGAGTACAAGTATTCAAGGTGGCTAACTTTGTGTAAATAATGTTTACCTCTATTATGGTCAACCTAGTTATGTTTTTGGATGATCAAGGTGATATAAATTGGCATATGGTTGTGTAAATTGGATATGGATTTAGTGTTGATTGGATGTGAAGAATATGTATGAGTATCTAATATTGACAGAGTTTGTAGAAATGATTAATTAGGAGATTTTTCATCTTGTAAATTAATTAATTCCTAGTTCTTGGTAGAAGATGGTGAGTCCTTTTGGTAGCTTTTAAAATCTTATATCTTTCCCCGAGATCATGCATATAAGTTTTGTAAGTGCTTTGATCATTTGCTAAAGTCATACACCTTAGCTGGCAAATCCTTTTTAGAAGGGTTGACCTCCTTGGGTTCTAGCCTAAAATGTTGTAATTTTTATTTCATATAATGAGTGTTATTCTCATTTTTATTTTTCTCCCATTGGGTTTTCTACATCAAATTTTTTTTTCTCATTTCAATATCTTCAATTGATGGTTAGTTGATAAGATAATTAAAGAGTTTTTTATAACTGAAAGGTTTAGGTTTTGTTCAAGAGTAATTCACCCCATCTCTTAGTCATTTGGTGGGTTCAACACAATGATAATTCATTTGTACTGAATGTAACCATCCACACTCCCAAATTTAAGGGGTGAAAATAAGATTATTGGATAGAAAAGAGAAGAGTAGAAGGGTTAATTAATTTTATTCTCTATTCTATAACTTATCAAAAGAGGATAAGGTATGGCTAAGGAAATTAGAATATTGGATAGAAAAGAGAAGAGTAGAAGGGTTTATTGTTTTTATTCTCTACTCTTGTTCTCTACTCTATAAATATAGAGAACAGGAGTTTGAATGTAATATATCCCCATTAAAATCATTTAATTAGAAATCTCCATACATCAGGACTAAATTAACGAGAGGGATGTTTGTAGTGTATTGTTCCTATATTTTTTTTTAACTTTTTTGGGTTCTCTCCAACTAAATCTCTATCTAAAACATTCTGATTACATTTTTGTTACTTATTTTATCCCTTAGTTTCTTTCCACCAAAGAGGTAGCTTAAGAATATATTGTTCAAGTAAATCTAGTTTTATTAATAAAATATTTAGGGATCAACCTCACATTGATATATGATATGAATTTATCTAATATTAATTTAAAATTAACTAATCACTTCTATAGGGGAAAGAATTATATTTACATGATTTAATGATATCTGTTTAGAATGTCACAATTCGTGTCTCAGCTATAAAAACTAGAGTAGTCTTATACAAGAGAGAAAAATAATAGAAAATATTTATAATAATATATACAAATATATTAGATTAATATGACCAATTATGTGCATATATAATCAAGGAAATTCAATGAAAATTATATATGATACATTTTTTTTCTATAGACAAGGTTGACTGAATGGATTTACTAGGACATAATGATGATATGCATCTTAGTACTATGTTATATTACAACTAGGGGATAATCCATCACATGTCAACATTTTAGAAAAATTCCTAACATAGAACTAATTAGATAGTATCTTTACTCATACAACAAAAGAGGTAAATGGACATAAAACTCCTATATTCTTATAAATACCCCGCTTAATTGTAACTTGTTGTAGTAGAAAAAAAATTGATGAAAAAATACAATGATGGAACTTGGATACTAGGAAATTTTAGATACCCATGTATAGGTACAAGGAAATCACTCACAAATGGAGAAAAGGATCAACTCTTGCGGGATATAATTTTTCTTCAAAAGAGAGAGTATAGAAAAAAAATAATGCATAAGTGAAAGAAGAGATGAATGGAGAGATCATCAATACCCTCTAAGGAGTACACCTGTCATAAATATATAATTTATATTCCCCATGAGAAGGAAAGAGAGATTCTACATAGCCCCCTCTCAATATCAAAAAATGTACCAGCGGTAGATGCTCAAAATAGGATGTAGAAAATGGTCCTAAATTCTTGAACATGGTGCTCCCATTAAGAATAAACAAAAGAAAAGGTGTATGTATAAATTTTAAACAATCCTAAAATGAATAAGTAGGAAATTTTACCAAAATTGATGGATTCTCTAAAATTTCAACAAGTCTCCCCATGTGGACACTTCAATTTTTCCCTTCCAGGTTAGAAATTATTTGTCATATTGTTGAACAAGACACTTCAAGATCTATTGAAGATTTATGTACACCAAGATTCAAAAGTACAATTATTTATATTGAGGTTAAAGATTCCTTCTTTATATATTTTTCAAGAATATCCATGCTTACATCAAAAAACCTAAGGAAATATCATTTAGAGGATGATGATTGATCACAACAAAAAATGGTCATCTCTATCAAAGATAATATAAATATCATTAATGGTGCCTCTCCAATATTAAATGTGAGACTCCAAAAATAAACCTACAATGTCAATCAAGTAGTCATAAAAAATTGCTATATCTTGAAGACAATGAATATCATGCTACACTAAATTCATGAGTCAATGAAACCTATATCAAAACAAGCGTCCTTAAAAGAATCAATAGATGGAGGAGATGGAATGAAAGTTTCAATAATTTGATTACATGTGAGAATACCCATGTACAAGTATCTAAGTTTTTCCTCAAAATAAAAATCCACCCAAAAGTATGATCATCATCTAAAGGATCAAATTCATTAATAAGGATAAATAATGAAAATAAGTATAACCAAGACACATGAACCACCACCTCATTAGCAAGAACCTCTCTAGTTTCCACAATCACAAGTGAATTTTACAATCTTCCCCTCTATTATGAGTGATTTGATAGATGAAAAGGAGATTGTTCAATGAATGAGGTGCACATAAAGTATTAATGAAGGTTCTATCCCTAATATTAATATATCCCCTCCCAAATAAATTAATATAATATAATTTCCATTCAAAATAGGTGACATTAAAAAGTTTGAAAGAAGAAAACATAGACACAAAGATGTTATATTATCATAAGATCCTAATTTTAGAGGCCACCTGCCTAATTCATGTCTTATAAAATGATAAAGAGCCTTTCCTTTGTTCATTAGCTATCCCGAAAGTGACCCACTTTTCCTTATCAAATTAAGTTTTTTTTTAATTTTTTTTATAAATTATAGGAAGAAGCTTATGTGGAAATTTTCAAATCCAAATATACTTTTTTATTCTAATGAAGATGTTTCTATTCATAAATATACTTCTTATGAAAATAGTGTTCTTCATGTCCTATATTCTTGTAATATGGGCAAATGAGCTTCTTCTTATTAAATGATTCCCACTTAGGGGAGGGGAATTTTATGTTCTTCTATCAAATTAGGTGTGGATTGTGTGTTATTATTAATGGCTTATTTCTTCTTGTCTTTGTTCCTATCCTTTATAATCAATGCTTTAATTTTTTAGGACTTAAACATACCCATTTGAATAAGATTATCCCACACTTTAATGAGTTGCATAGAAAAATATTCAAAATATGACATATTGTAGTCCCAAAGGCATTATTTTTAGCATAGAAAGTAGACTCAAATATTGAATATTTCGGTCCTAGATTTGAAATAACACTTAGCATCCATTATGTATTGGATATTTTCAATTTTACACTCCAATTTTTTTCTTAGTGACTTCAACTTTGTGTTGAAAAGTCATACATACATTGTCAAAAATTTTAGATATAGACATTAATCAACTCTCCAACAATTTTTCTTCAATTTAATTTATTTTTTAAAAGAAAGTTGACAATTTATTCCACATAGCCATAGCTTTACTCAAGCTATCAATGTTATACACAAACTCAAGAGAAAAACACAAACACAAATAGAAAATCATGGATTATTCAAAACTATTCAAAAAATTGTCCTTTTAGTGTCAACATATAATTTGGTTCACCATCATCCTATGCAAAATCCTATACAACCTTTTAAAGTTATTATTAGTTTATTTATTTATGATATTTTAAATAGGATAGTTGTAAGTTATTCAGAGTAAAATTTGAGATTGATCTATGATGAAACAAGAACATAAATCAAGAAGAATGCAGCCAAAACCACAAGGAGTACCACAAAATTCCCTAAATCAAAGACCCCCAAAAATATATAATCTTTATACTTTATACGTCTTGCAATTATAGATGCTAGATGGCAAAAATAGAAACATAAATTTGATCTTAATACATGCATATGCTAGATTTTGACACAAGACCAAAGTATAAATTTTAAAATGAATGGAATAAATTTGATCATACAATCAATAATATATTTTTGTATCTATTTTTGAGTGATTGCTGGTTTTAAAAAAATGTAATTTCAAAATAAAATGAAGCTGAAATATTATTTCAGAAGTAAAAATGGAGTTGCAAAAGTCTCCAAACCAATAATCACTCAAAAATAGCTACAAAAATCTATAATTTCTTAAAATAATTTGAAATCAAATCAAAATCTGAATGAACATTTGGAAAGAGCATGATATTATATATCAAATATTAAAAAATTCTTGAAAAAAAACTTTTGATTACTAAGATATGGTCATTTGAAATTGAAATACAAAATAAAAACTACAAATGGAGTGGGGGAAAATTAAAGTTACCCACTAATGGTCATTTGGCCGAAAATTTAATACAATCTCTCTTTCCCTTTCATTGACTTGAATCTGCATGTTTAAGAGGTTTCAAGGAATTTAATAGGTTCCTCATTAATTTTTTATTATGTATGATCCTAAGAGCCATCTTCCTTTCTTATTTTTGATATCGTATTTCTAATTTTTTTTGCTAAACATGACAAATGAAATAATTTTATGTTCATATATTGTTAGTTCAACCATACTTACATAGATTCCTATATCCAAAATATTTGTTCCCTTAGTGTGATTCCTATCAAAGCTCTCTTTATCTTATTTTCATTCTTGAAGCTCACTCCAATCATTCTTAACCTTATCACTATCTCATTCAACTTTCCTAATTCCATTTCTACTCTTAGTCTTTCTTCAAAGTCTTCTTGAAATCTTCTTTGCTCCAAATTTTTACCTTGCTTTAAATATATCCTAAAATTTAAAAAAAGTGAGAGATGTGAGTGATTACTGACATGAAAATAATTCCACCATTCAATTTGGGATTTCAAAATCCCATCTCTAAACCACATGTTTTTAAATTTGAACAACCACTGATTTGGAGATTTATTTGAGGGAAGTTCTAGTTGTATTAGAAAGTGATCTAAATTCATATATGGAATGATTATGGATTCGAATGTCATGCTCCACTCACCCAAATATCCAAGTAGGGATATATGTATCATTTCACCAATATTAGTTAAGACTTTCCTCCTATAATGTATTTTTTTTGTTTGAATCTCTTTATTCATTTTCCCTCATAAATTGTTGAAATTTCAGCTATGTCTATGAAATGGTGATTAGACACGCCTTTTCTCCAAATTATCTAGGCTGGCATTGAAGTCTCCTTCTATAATCACCATCTCTTCTTTTATATTTTGAATAAGTCTCACCTCTTTTGACAACATGTCATTCTCTCTCTTGTTTAAACTAGGTAACATATATTAAAGACATACATGTCAACGTTGACTTGTAATATCCTCGACTATATGAATTGGAGATTTTTTTTTTATTCTACACACTCTCTTATCATGTTGAAAGGATTATAGATTACTAAAAGTCATCCTAAACAACCTAAGACTATAAAAAAGAATCCCAACTATTGTCTCCAATTCTTCATTCTTCTCACTTTCTTCCAAACTCCATTTTGTTTCTTGTAGGAAAACTAGATTTATCTTTTCTTGGTCAAGTTGTTTCTTGATCAAGTGTCTTTTGTAAAATGCAATAATGCCCATAAAATTCTAGGTCTAGGCCCTAATTGTTCCTCAATAAGGAAAGTATAATTCTAATTCCCAAAAGTTTCAGTCCCTTCATATTTCTTCATATCTCTAATTTTCTTCCTATTCAATTTCCTATCCTCTTTTCCTTTCTGCTTAATATTTGGCTTCTTAAATTTTTTACTAAGTCTACTTGATTGTTATTTTTTTTATGAAGACAACTTCATCCTCTTCCACTTAACTTCTACAATTTGAATCTAAAGTAGTTCCCCATCTTCCAATAATTTTTTAGGAGGGGTATTTTCTATTGGCTTGGAATTCATATTCAGGTCTACATAGTTTCTTATGATTTTCTTGTATGCCACTTTGAGGTTCTTCATTTGTTTATTTTCCTCTTTTTGAGATGTCCACTACTACAAAACCTTTTTCCTCCCACTAAAGTATTTTGAGACTCAACCATTGATTCTTCCAACAACTTCTCTAATCTACACATTCCTCCTTATCTTAACTCCATTAGATTCGTAGTCTATTCCTTATTGATTCTCTCATTTCCTTATTTTTCATTCCTCATCCAAAATGAAGGACAAGAATCTAAGTTCCCAACTCCTATCACTAATAATTATCCCTAGTTGCCTTCTTGATGTGTGTGGTTATTCCTTTAAATTTCACCCCATTCAAACCCTTTCTTCTTCCTATCTTGTATCTCAAGATCGTTATGTGTCTTAGCATTCTATGTTTCTTGACTTCTCCCAAATATCTAGAAGCTATCTGTAGAGTGGCCTTTAGATCCACACTTGGAGCATAGAAATAAGACATCTTCCTACTCTAGTTTCTACCTCTAGATTTCATGCTCCATGTGACTCTCCAATTCATTGGAGAGAGACAATAGCACCAATGATTTTATAAAAATTGAAGCATATATCTCCCAAAGTTTTTATCCATTGTATTTCCATCTACAAATGTCCCTATACTTTCACCAATCTCCTTTAGAGTTGAGATCTCCCAATAATCTAGTGGAAAATTATAAAACCTTATCCAAGTTGAGATAGCTTCAATCTCATGTTTCCAAGAGTCATGATTATGTCTCTAGTCCTTTAGGCAGATCTCAATACCATCCATCATAAAAGGTCCATGCTCTAAAATTCTTCTCTTGGATTTACTATCCTAGCATTCTAATATAAAGAAGCCATTAGAGATTGGATTTATTGTGTTCTCGCCTCCCCAATTTTGCATACAAAAGCAACATATTTTCTATAGCTCTGGCCACCTACGACCTCATTATATGAAAAAATCGACAACTTTTAAAGTTTCTAAAATTTTTCCTAGCTCATTATTTAAAAAAAAACCTACTCACTTATCTTTTAGCCCTTTTCTGTGCTCATTGGTTTTACCTTCAATCCCATGGGCTTTTGCTAGTTCTGCTCTTCCTTCTTCCTATGTGAAAGCAGTGGCTAGTTTCTTCATAAAACCACCTAGTTTTTAATTGGATTTCTATTGCTCTAAGTTATCAATTGGGTCCCACTCTAGTCTCTTTTGACCATACATTTCTCATTGATCCACCCCTCATACTTAACCATTCAATTATGGCATCTAGGGTTTTCTAGTTCTAGAGCCAATGGATTCCATTCTTTCTCTACAATCTCCCCCATGATGTCCTATAATTTTTATCCATGGATGCTAATATTTCTAAATTCTATATTTCTCTTCCTTGAACACTCCCTACCAAGTTTGATATTTGGCTGCCATTGCAACTCATTTTCTCCTTGAAATAAAAAAGCCTACTCCGATTGATACTTTTCCTCTCCTTCCTATAAAGCCCAACTTCCATGATTGGTTTCTCTCCATGGCTTCCGTTCTTCCCACTACTTCTATTGCTCGACCCTTGCGCATAGTTTTACAATTGAAAATGTGCAATCTCCCTCTGCAATCTCCCTCTTCCACCGACCTTCTTGCCAAATAAATTTTTTTTGATCCTTCAAAGTATATTTTAAAAAGAAAATAATACTTAACTAATTATAATAAGAAATAATCTAATCGTAAGAAAAACAAAATCTTTGAAAAAAAAATCCCTTTTCACCCATCTAACTTAAATTTCTAAACATAACAACTACTCATAAAATTTAAAAGAAAATATTTAATAAAATTATCCTTTTTTTACCCACCTCAACTAATTGATCTATGAACACAACTACTATGAACACAACTACTATGCTGACATACACTCCGTAGCTATTCTATTATTTCTTGAACCTAAATGATAGCATACTACAATTTATCTTAAACCCTAGACCTTGGCTACCCTTGAGCTTATGATCACCCCTCACCTCCATCAATTCTTAGTAAACATTCACCTTAAACCCAAACATGTGGTTCCCTCAGAGCTTATAAAATTGATTACATGATTTCCTTTTCACCTGGAGCATATTCCTTACAAAACATTTACCTTAAACCCTAAACCTGCGCTACCCCTGGAGCTCATACCATTTATTATTTGAGCACCTGAACCACAGTCCTTACCTTGCAAAAGCTTATCAAGATCATTTGATGCCTCAAACTATCTTTTCCTGGCAGCCAGGTACATATGTATGTGGAAGAGTTTTTTTGTCTACCTGTATTTTATTGTTTGCATTGTTTTTGGAGTAGTTTCTAACCCACGGAATAGTGAAACCATGGAGGAGCTTTCCTTTAAGCCGTTTCCTGCATCTTTGGTATCTAATGCCTATACAATTTCAACGTTAGATTCATGTAAATATGACATTTCTAATTATTCTGAAGTCCCTATTCATTATTCATACATTATACTCTAGAGATTTTACAAGCTATTTTTGTTGGAGATAATATTTATTTTGGAGATGTATACAAAAAAACAAAATGAAGTGTTCAAGAAAATATTCATTTATTTAATATTCTAATTTGTAGAGCTTTTCATACATGAAATCTTCGGTTTGTTTTTTGATTTATCTTTTCAGAAGTTTTCGGTAATTTTAAATTTATATTAGGCATGACGTGTAGGCTATTCACATACGGCGTGCGGAGAGGTGTGGCTTAGCACCATACGAGGCTGCTCACATACGGCACATACGGCGTGTGGAGAGGTGTGGCTTGGGACCGAGACGTGCAGGCTGCTCACGGTGTGCGGAGAGGTGTGGTTTGGCACTGTACGGAGATGTGCAGGTTGGCATCGTGGAAAGTACATGTCATGTTGGCATCGTACAAAACACTGCACAGACATGTTGAGTGTATGCCCAAGACGAAGGGAGTGACCCGATGGGAGTGTTAGATGTCGAAGGGAGTAAAATGGTGCAGAGCTAAGACTGCTAGCAACCATTTCATGGAGCGACAATTTTTATACCGAATTCTATAACGAATCACATAGTGTATAAATGTCTCCGGGATTCGTTAGGATTATATAGGCTAGCAGGTTGAGTGTGTAAATCAGTAACATAGTCTGAGCTTGTGAGCCTCTACAAAAAACCAGAGATTTTGTAAGTAAATTGTTTACTTGAATACAAAGTTGCTCGGGGGTTTTTGGGTGGTGGGTTTTTTCCCGAAAGGGTTTCCCATGTAAATTTGGTCTTCCATGTTTATCTTCTGTGCATGACATTTTCTATGTTCATATTTCTTTTGTTTATCTCAATATTATGAAGTTGATTGGAAGTCTTTATTATTTCCTCTATAAATTGACATTAGAAATGCATTTCCGTTGCTTTCTTAATATGACGAAGGTCCATAAAGGAGCTTTGAGTATCTACGCCCTCGATTTAAATCTGAAGTATCTGTTCATTGTTCATTCTTTATATTATAAAGATTCGTTGTGTTCACAATCTATTTTCAACAGGAAATATATCAAATCAGATACAATACAATGATTGCATTAATGCTGCTCAGAAAAGGATCAGCTATCCCACCACAAGATAGAAATTAGTCTTAGAACAAAAAGATTATTGCAATCCACTCACCAACCAGTCTAATGAGCTCTCAGCACAATCTTCAGCTATAATAAGAATATGATTCTTTTTATTTTGTGTTTGTTTGTTTCTGGGCATGCTCACTAAAACTTACAATTTTGGCTTTGAAACCTTTTTTTCTCCAGCTCGTCAACTGCACAGACACAGCCAGCACCCTCAAGAAAATATAGTTGTAATTTTTTCATGGAAAGACCTCTCTACAAAATTAATGTTGCAAACCCTTTTCGAGGAAATGTAAATGATATTATAGAATGCTAAATAACGAAGTAATAAAAAGTCTTTTTGGAGGGGTTTGTTTTCAAACCTCCTTAATGATTGTTTTTATCATATGAATTAGCTATTTCATTTTGATTTCTTGATTTTTCTTAAGATCTACTTCTCTTATATTTTTGTCCACGCCCTTTTAGAACTCATAGTTTCTTAAAAGTTATAATCAATTCTATTATACAAACTTCTGGATTCAACTGGGTCCAAATCTTTTTATTAGAAGTTTCGAACCACTTTCTTTTTCTAATGATAAATCACTGAAAATGATTAAAAAGTCCAATAAAAAAGTTTGTACACAGTTGAATCCATAATAAAAAAGTTTGTACACAGTTGAATCCATAAGCTTGTATACTGTAATTGATAAATTGTAAACTGTAGAAAATTCATAACAAGTAAATACAATTCTGTTAAATTTTTTTTGTCGAAAATAATAATTGTTGATAAATACCTAAATCAGATCCGACGTGAGAACTTGAAGCATGATATACGGTGATCATTTCTTGCCTAAATCAACATCAATGTTCTCAACCCCGTCCACAGCTCTCGTCCACAGCTCTCAGGCATTCCTCTAAACCTGCTTTTTGCGATTCCTTGTATATTTGCTTAACCTGGAGCGTTGTTTTCGACATGATGGCTCTCTGTTATCTTCCAAAATTTAATAGCAAATCAAGATGTACTTGTGATAAAACCATTAACAAACACAAAGACAAAGTATGAGACAATAAGACCAGAAACCCTAATAATCTCCATTCTCCTTCGGAGTTGAGATCTCCCAATAATCTAGTGGAAAATTATTAAACCTTATCCAAGTTGAGATAGCTTCAATCTCATGTTTTCAAGAGTCACATTTAGGTCTCTTGTCCTTTAGGCAGATCTCAATACCATCCATCATAAAAGGTCCATTCTCTAAAATTCTCGTCTTGGATCTACTATCCTAGCATTCTAATATAAAGAAGTCATTAGAGATTGGCTTTATTTTATCCTAGCATTCTAATATAAAGAAGCCATTAGAGATTGGCTTTATTTTAATCTCGCCTCCCTAATTTTGCATACAAAAGCAACATATTTTCTCTAGCTTTGGCCACCTGCCACTTTATTCGATGAAAAAACCGACAACTTTTAGATTTTCTACAATTTTTCCTAGCTCATTATTTTAAAAATAAGTCTCTACTCACTTACCTTTGAGCCCTTTTCTGCCCTCATTGTTTTTACCTTCAATCCCATGGTCTTTTGCTAGTTCTGATCTTCCTTCTTCCTACGTGAAAGCAGTGGCTAGTTTCTTCGTAAAACCACCTAGTTTTTAATTGGATTTTTTTGCTCTAAGTTATCAACTGGGTCCCACTCTTGCCTCTTTTGACCATACATTTCTCATTCATCCACCCCCATTGATCCACCCCTTGTACTTAACCATTCCATTATGGCATCTAGGGTTTTCTAGTTCTAGAGCCAATGGATTCCATTCTTTTTCTGCAATATCCCCCATGATGTCCTATAATTCTTATCCATCGATGCTAATATTTCTAAATTCTATATTTCTCTTTCTTCACTACTCCCTACCACGCTCTTGATTTGGCTGCCATTGCAATTTTTTTCTCCTTGAAATAAAAAAAGCCTACTCCAATTGATACCCAACTTCCATGATGGTTTCTCTCCACGGCTTCAGGTCCTCCCACTACTTCTATTGCTCCACATTTGCGCAAAGTTTTTCAATTGAAAACTCAACAATCTCCCTCTTCCACCAACCTTCTTTCCATGTAGAAATTTTTTCGATCTTCCCTATGCTCCCATTTGAACTTTTCCTAAAATTGTTTTACAAGAAATTATGATAATTAATTGTATAAGCATTATTATATGAATTTACAGTAACAAATCAAAATATATATTAAAAAGAAACTAATACTTAGCTAATTATAACAAGACATAATATAACCATAAGAAAAACAAAACCTTTGAACAAAATTATCCCTCTTCACCCATCTAACTTAAATTTCTAAACATAACAACTACGCATAAAATTTAAAAGAAAATATTTAATAAAATTATGCTTTTTTATCTACCTCAACTAATTTATCTATGAACACAACAACTATGCTCTCACACACTCCCTAGGTATTCTATTATTTCTTGAACCTAAATGATAGCATACTACAATTTATCATAAACCCTAGACCTATGCTACCCTTGAGCTTATTCAATTCATTACTTGATCACCCCCACACCTGCATCAATTCTTAGTAATCATTCACCTTAAACTCAAACATGTGGTTCCCTCAGAGCTTATAGAATTCATTACATGATTTCCTTTTCAGCTGGATCATATTCCTTACAAAACATTTACCTTAAACCCTGACCCTGAACCTGAACCTGAACCTGCGCTACCCCTGAAGCTCATACCATTTATTATTTGATCACCTGAACCATAGTCCTTACCAGGCAAAAGCTTATAAAGACCATTTGATGCCTCAAACTATCTTTTCCTGGCTGCCAGGTAAATATGTATGTGGAAGAGTTTTTTTGTCTACCTGTATTTTATTGTTTGTGTTGTTTTTCGAGTAGTTTCTAACCCAGGGAATAGTGAAACCATGGAGAAGCTTTGCTTTAAGCCGTTTCCTGCATCTTGGGTATCTACTGCCTCTACAATTTCAACTTGAGATTCATGTAAATATGACATTTCTAATTATTCTGAAGTCCCTATTCATTATTCATACATTATATTCTAGAGATTTTAAAGGCTATTTTTGTTGGAGATAATGTTTATTTTGGAGATGTATACAAAAAAATGCAGTGGTCAAGAAAATATTCATTTATTTAATATTCTAATTTGTAGAGCTTTTCATACATGAAATCTTCGGTTAGTTTTTGGATTTATCTTTCAGAAGTTTTCGGTAATCATTCCAAGGTTTCTTTTTTTTAATAACATTTATATTAGGCATGGCGAAGCTCCATAGAGAGGGCTTTGAATATCTAAACCGTCGACAAGCTGAGCATAAGATTCATGTAAATCTGAAGTATCTGTTCATTGTTCATTCTTTATATTATAAACATTCGTTGTGTTCACAATCTATTTTCAGCAGGAAATAAATCAAATCAGATACAATACAATATTTGCATTAATGCTGTTCAGAAAAGGATCAGCTATCCCACCACAAGATAAAAATTAGTCCTAGAACAAAAAGATTATTGTAATCCACTTACCAACTAGTCTAATAAACTCTCAGTACAATCTTCAGCTATAATAAGAATATGATTCTTTTTATTTTGTGTTTCTTTCTTTCTGGACATGCTCACTAACACTTACAATTTTGGCTTTGAAACCTATTTTCTCCAGCTCGTCAACTGCACAGACACAACCAGCACCCTCAAGAAAATATAGTTGTAATTTTTTCATGGAAAGACCTTTCTACAAAATTAATGTTGCAAACCCTTTTGAAGGAAATGTATATGATATTATAGCATGCTAAATAACAAAGTAATAATAAGTCTTTTTGGATGGGTTTGTTTTCAAACCTCCTTAATGATTGTTTTTATCATATGAATTAGCTGTTTCATTTTTATTTCTTGTACTTCTCTTATATCTTTGTCCACGCCCTTTTAGAACTCATAATTTCTTAAAACTTAAAAAAATACAATTCTATTATACAAACTTGTGGATTCAACTGTGTGCAAACATTTTTATTGGAGATTTCGAACCACTTTCTTTTTCTTTATGATGATAAATCACTCAAAATGATTAAAACGTCCCAAAAAAAAAATTGTACACAGTTGAATCCATAAGCTTGTATACTGTTATTGATAGGCTATAGACTGTAGAAAATTCATACCAACTAAATACAATTCTGTCAAAAAAAAGAAAAACCTGTCGAAAATAATAATTGTTGATAAATACCTAAATCAGATCCGGCGTGAGAACTTGAAGCATGATCTACGGTGATCATTTTCTTGCCTAAATCAACATCAATGTTCTCAACTCCGTCCACAGCTCTCAGGCATTCCTCTAAAACTGCTTTATGCGATTCCTTGTATATTTTATTAACCTTGAGCTTTGTTTTCCACATGATTGCTTTCTCTTGTCTTCCAAAATTCAATAGCAAATAAAGATGTAGCTGTGATAAATCCATTCACAAACACAGAGACAAAGTATGAGACAGTAAGGCCAAAAAACCTAAACCTTGTTTACTATTGACTCGGACCGTGTAATCTTTGTCGCAGTCATTTGATGCGAAAGAACGATTACAGGCAAAGAGATTAATCTTGTGAAAAATAAGGAAAACATAAAAAAAAAAAAAAATGATGGGAGAGAAGGATTACAGAAAGAACAGTTAAATCGCAGTGCTTCGAAATATTATAAAAACTTTTCTATACCCTTCGATATCAGGAGATTTTAATGTGCTAGAAAATACTTTGATGAATTTCGCAGAAATAGATCGAAATTTACAGAGCGGTTCCTGGACTTGCATATTCCCATACCTTAGCTTTGTGGGTCACGCGTTAAATAGGCGAATAGGTTGTAATAGCAGTAAGATTGGTTTTTTAACTGTTATACTGGTTATGAAGGCTTTTTCTAATTTTTTATTAAGACTAATAATGGGATAGGTGTATTACACATAAGAGGAACCTCCCGTCAAAATTTTAAAATAAATTATTTTATTTTATTATTATTACTATTAGATTTAACTAAAAGAGGGGTAAAAATTTATTGATAACAAAAGAGAGCAGAACAAAACAAGACACAAAGAGAATTACAGAGCCTTGTCCTGGTCAACAAGTTGATCCAGCCTCTGAGATAAATCAAAGGG
>MU226000.1:3741570-3760849 GCA_018584345.1 Thuja plicata
TCTTCACGAAGATCCCACTCAACTAAATCAGTAGACGCATGGGATTCAGCAATGCGAAGAGCTTCAGTCAGACCAAGATCCCGAATTTGTCTGGTAATAACATCCAGACGTTCCTGAGCTCTCTTTTAATATTTTATTTATTATTGTTATTATATTTAATAAGTTTTAAATATAAAGTATTTTTATTTTCAAGGGAAAATACAATTAGTTGTTTTATTATTATTAGAAATTTAAAATATAATTTTTTTTTTTTTTAAAATGTAAAGTTAGAAAAATATATTTAATTATATTGATAAGTAGGAGATATTTTTGACACCAAGTCAAATTGTGATATTGCTATTACTGGGATAGGTTCATGTGAACCACTACACATGAAACATGGGTCAATGAGTTTGACTCAAAAAACTACACAACAATAGCTGAATATTTAATTATAGTTATTATTATTAGATTTTCTTAGTTGTAAATATAAAGTAATGTATTTTTTCCAAAATATAATTATATGAATTGTTTAAACAAGAACAAATGTTTTAATTAAATATAGATTAACTAATAAACTATTTTTAGTTCTTGCCTAGAACTATATCATGGAACTGTCTTTTAACATGTTTACTATTTTAACCAATCAGATTGGAAATATTTTTTCATATGCAAACAAATTATTATAATTTAGGCTAATTACCTCCAATTCTATTGGCAACAAAATTAGGCTATATGGGCACATTAGGAGGAAAGACTTATAAAAAACAATAAGTAAAAAAGAGAATGACATCTGAAATAAGATTTAAATTTGGTTATTTTCTATTCTATCCATGTTATTTTTTTTGTAATTTTTTTTTTTTTTTTTTGTAATTTTTTGTTAGTAATTACTCTTTTAACAAATTAAATTGAAATTATTTAAAAAAAAATTATAATAATCTTTGTTAAAATATACATATTAAATTTTTAGGAAAACCTAATGGAAGGAATCGATGGTTCACAAAACTTGATAGTTGTACATTAGCAACACACACACACACACATACACACTCACATACATATCCCCTTGTGTTTTGGTGACATGTATGATTTTTTAGTGCAAATTAGAGCTTTCGTATTTTAAAAAAAATGTCTTCTTTCTCTAGTATTCTTATAGTATGTTTCATAACTTTTATTTTAGTTATTTTTATTATTTGTTGTCTTTTTGCATTCTTATTAAGTCATAAGCGTTTCCATATGAAAGAGGCCAAGCTAGAATTTTCAATCTAACAGTCAGGAATCCTGCAAATAGAATGACTACCATTGAAATCTTATAAAACGTCCATCAAATTGCACCACTCTACACCTCATCTTAATAGACCAACACAATATATTTTACATTAAATGAAATTCTGATAAAGACTCTATAAAGTGAAACGTCAAGAATGAAGTGTGTGTAAAGAGAGTCATAGGTAGTCACCCTCTTTAAACTCCACATATTGTATCGAACCGTCCCATCATTTCTGATCACGTGGAAAATGTAGTAGCAATACACTCAAAAGAGGCAGCCGATTTCAATCATCAATACACGTCATTCTTTGTTGACCGTGGTTTACTCACCCATTAAAAAATAGCTTGCAGCTGGTGGCTGCATCGATCAGGGATGGCCTGTCTTTGAACTCTTGTAATCTCTGAAAGAGATAGTTATGCAGAGGAAGATGATGGGGGATGTTTATATTCGGAAGCTTTGATTTATACAAGAATTCTTCACTTTTATCCATCTTCTCTCTGATGAATTGGAGGAGTACCCAGCTCCGATGGAGTTTAAGCCCTATGGGAAGACATATTTCATTTTGCCTATGGTCAACATGAAAATAGAGAATCTAGCTTGGAATTAGCAACCGGTTGTTTTAGCTCCAATTTTTTTGTCAAAATTGGCAACCTTCACAAAAAAAAAAAATGGGAAAGCAATTTGTCTTACTTTTGGAAGGGCATATTGTGGTCAGTTTTTAATTGACGGTGACAATATTATACTTGATTGTGTTCCTCGTCCTTGCAGAAGAACACTGGGTTTACTGGATGACAATATTATAGTTGAAAATCCAATCGATACTGTTTTTCACCGAGAGCGTGGCCTATGCGGGCTATGTTTTTAATCCCGCCAGAAGATATCAACACAAGGAAATCACAACCGATGGTTTACTTCCACTGCCGCCAGATTTCCCCTTTACGCCATCTCGATATCGACAATCTGAAATGGCATCTTCGCTACCCCTCTACACCTACAATTACCCAAGTGGGGAAAAATTCATAGATCTGACTGTTGACTTTATCATGATTGCTCTGCAGTGGCCATTAAAACTTGCTGTGAATTAGAGGCAAAATTTATAGACTATTTCAAGCGGGTCACTGGAAGTACAGTGGTTCCTGTGGGTGTTCTTCCGCCTTGCCCTTACCCTGTTAAACAGATTGAGATTATTGATGGAACGCCTGATTGTTTGAGATGGTTGGAGAACAAAAGGACAAATAAGGTTGGAGAACAAAAGGCCTGGTTCTGTTGTTTATTTGTCCTTTGGTAGTGAATGTTTTAATAGGTAGAGAGGAAGATTTTCACGAGTTGTCCATCCTTATTCTTTTTAGTCATCCTTATTCTTTTTAGTCATCGTCTTGCACAATAAGGTTACATGAATTCTACGCTACACAATACATACAATTTTTCCTCCTGCATATATTCTCTTACACTTATTTGTGTGGATTTCAATTTCACCTTTGCAACAAATTATATTTGGATTTGTATGTGGAATTTTGTAGAATAGCTCATGTGTCCTGCCTACGCTTTTACATTTTGAATACATGCATGAAACTTGAGGGTGTTGAATCTATCCTCCATTTGTGGAAAAACAAAAACCCCATCTTTCTCACACAGAGGGTAAAGGAGCAGAGAGAAAGAGCATTGCTATGATTAAGAATAAAATTTAAGGTTAAATTAATTATTATATTTTATTATTAGAATATTAATTATGTCAATTAAGTTAATAGTTATAATTATTAATTTTAAAAATCTAAATTAACATTATGATTATAATAAATTAGCATGTGTTTAACTAATTTAAATAAGATTTAGTTTTGTAAATCAAAGTTAAAATTAAGTTAAATTTAGAATGAATATTAATTTGGGAGTGATATATAAAGAGAGATAAAGACAAGGGAGGGTTATAGGAAGATATATAGAGAAACATGGAGAGGGAGATATAGAAATAGATATAGTTGGTGAGATAAATTGATAGAAAGAAAATGAGATTGTAATCACCTAAAAATGGTCCAATATAACTAGGAGCCCTAATCTGAAAATCAATTCCCTAAGTCCTGACCAAGCGTCGAATCCAAAATTAAACACAATTATGTAATTGAGTTAGATTGATTTAATTAAATAATTCATCTAGAATCAGGCATCAAAGATCACTGACCTAGACGAAAAAAGTCATCCATTTTAAATTTGTTTGTTTTTATGTAGAATTTAAATATAGTTATGTTCATATTAAAACATTCAATATCTTTGTAAATTCTAAATTAAGTATAGAATACAATAAACATAAGGGTGGTCGAATAAGTTTTTACTGTATTTTAAAGATTTCATGTTAGAAAAAAAATGTTTAATTGAATGAGGTGTTTCTTCGAAAGAATTTTGGTTGGACGCATCAACATACCCATATGCACTTACCTACCCACATGAACATACATTTTGTGTTTGTGTGTTTGCATAGGTACATGTGTTAGTGCATGTGTATGTGGGTAGGTGGGTGCATGTAGATGAGTCAATGTGTGTGTGTGTGTGTGTGTGTTTTCAAAACCCCTTTGGTAAAAAATGCCATTTAATTGAAACAACCTTCTAAGTCCCATTTAATAGGAATAAATAAGATTGACTTCTTTTAGTTATACTTTATTGAACATTGTTTTTATTATCAAACATATGAGTACAACTTGGAATTGAATACATAGTGTTGTACCTATAAAAAACCATTTATATCTTACAGTAATTATAGATAGAGAGGAAGAGTTATAAAGGTATATAGATGGTAAGATATATTGATACAAAAATAAGGAGATCTAGAGAAGATGAGAAGGAGTGACAAACAAACAGACAAATACTTAAATGACCTTTCCATAACTTTATGACGCTCCCATTGCACACTAAGGTGCGATTGCTAGTTATAGTGGATTGTAATTTCATGATCTCCTCTTACCTAGACAAGTTACCCAATTTGTCTGTGCATATTTGGTTATCCCATAACTTATGTCCCTTATTACCTTTTTTCATTGTAGGGGTAATGATTTAGGAGATTTTAGAAATTGATGAATAATGGCTGATATGTTTTGGGTTTTCAAATTATCATGAGTGTTATTGCAGGTTGTATTTTTTGTGGTAAATTGGTTTGTGTCTTAAAACTAGTAATTATTATCCAGGTTGGATAGATGTGGTATATTGGATTTAAAGGTACTTTTCCACATTACATAAAAGTGTGTTCAATATGATACTTTTGAAAAGAGTGCAACCTAGTAGTGTGATAAAAAAAAGTCTCTATTAATAGTGACTCTCAAAATGACAAAGGTGCAAAAAGGTGTCAAGTTACTTCTCTACATTATCAACTTGCTCTTATAATCAATCTAAGTTCTTAGAAAATTTTCCCTTTCTTTACTTGAACTTTTCCAACTTGATAAATCAATTATGGATGTAATAGGAGAGAGGTTTCCATGTACATATTGTATAGAATTATGAAACTAGAACTAGATAATATTTTTCATAATATAGGAGCAAGAGGTCAAAAATAATTGTGACGAAATGATAAATAAACCAAAGGATAAAAGCTTTATTTTTAATCTCAATTTAATAAAAAAAGTATCTTATGGTTTGGGTTTTTTGAAATAATAAAAGAAAGAAAACTAAAAAATTATACAAATCTCATAAATGTTAATAAAATATGGTTAGGAATGGGTTTTTAGAAAAAAACATAATTTAGATAAGAAAAATCTATCAAATTTGAGATTTAACAGGTTTGGAGAATTTTTTTGATGATTAGAACACAATTAAATTTGTTTAACTCATAATTTTTTTAAGTATAAACACCACTATCTCAATCTCTTGTTTATAATATATATTTTTTTGAGATAATAATCATACTCAAAAGAAAGTTACAAATATTTGCAAACTTTTCATAATTATTGCTTCCAAGAATGGTTTCTTGTTACTTTTAGTACAATTATTCAATCAGTTTTATAGTGCATTAGGTTATATCATTATACAGGATGCTACTTACATTGAATTTATAATGGTTTATGCTTTATTTATGTGTTTTATTATTTTTATTAACTTGATTATATGTAATTCACCCTAACAATAATCTTGAATGTAATTAATTCTTAACTTTAATTTATAATAATCTTTATTCTAATTCAACCTTAACTCTAATTGAATCCTAACCCTTTCCCTAAACCTTATTTAATAATTTAACTAACTCTAAAACCACCCCTATCTTAATTCAATCCTAACCTATCCTTAACCTTAATTCAATCCTAACTGAATTTTATCCTAGACGCTCAATCTAAGCCTAATTAAAACATAAGTCCAAGTTGAAACCCAACCCTATTTAAACCCTAACTATAAATATTACCCTAACTCTAACTCTAACACCAAACTTAACTGAATCATTTTCTTAACATTGATTAAATATAAACTTCAAGGGTTTGAAATGAGACGGAGCAAGAACCGGAGGTGATGACGATTATTACAACCTAGAAATGTGATAAAAAAAAGTCTCTATTAATAGTGACTCTCAAAATGACAAAGGTGCAAAAAGGTGTCTAGTTACTTTTCTACATTATCAACTTACTCTTATAATCAATCTAAGTTCTTAGAAGACTTTCCCTTTCTTTACTTAAATTTTCCATATTCGGAAATCAATTATGGATGTGATATGAGAGAGGTTTCCATGTACATATTGTATAGAATTATGGAACTACAACTAGATAATATTTTTCATAATATAGGAGGATGAGGTCAAAAATAATTGTGAGGAAATGATAAATAAACCAAAGGATTAAAAATTTATTTTTAATCACAATTTAATTAAAAAATTATCTTATGGTTTGGGTTTTTTGAAATAATAAAAGAAAGAAAAATAAAAAATTGTACAAATCTCATAAATGTTAATAAAATATGGTTAGGAACGGGTTTTTAGAAAAAAACATAATCTAGATGGGAAAAATCCATCAAATTTGAGATTTGATAGGTTTCGAGAATTTTTTTGATGATTAGAACACAATTAAATATGTTTAACTCACGGTTTTTTTCAAGTATAAACACCACTATCTCAATCTCTTGTTTATAATGTATTTTTTTTGGAGAAAATAATCATACTCAAAAGAAAGTTACAAATATTTGTAAAATTTTCATAATTATTGCTTCCAAGAATGTTTGCTTGTTACTTTTAGTATAATTATTAGGTTATATCATCATACAGGTTGCTACTTAGATTCAATTTATAATAGTTTGTGCTTTATTTATATGTTTTAATATTTTTATTAACTTGATTTTATGTAATTCACCTTAACAATAATCTTGAATATCATTAATTCGTAACTTCAATTAATAATAATCTCTATTCTAATTCAACCTTAACTCTAATTGAATCCTAACCCTTTCCCTAAATCTTATTTAATAATTTAACTAGCTCTAAAACTAACGCTTATATTAATTCAATCCTTACCTATCCTTAACCTTAATTCAATCATAATTGAATTTTATCCCTAGTGTTGAAACTAAGCCTAATTAAAACATTAGCCCAAATTGAAACCCAACCCTAATTAAATCCTAGCTATAACTCTTACCCCAACTCTAACTCTATCTCTAACACCAAATGTAATTAAATCATTTTCATAAAATTGATTAAATATAAACTTCAAGGGTTTGAAATCAGAGGGACCATGAACAGGAGCGGGAGGACGATTAGTACAACCTAGTAATGTGATAAAAAAAAGTCTCTATTAATAGTTACTCTCGAAATGACAAAGGTGCAAAAAGGTGTCAAGTTACTTTTCTACATTATCAACTTGCTCTTATAATCAATTAGAAGATTTTCCATTTCTTTACTTAAATTTTTCTTAGAAGATTTTCCATTTCTTTACTTGAAATTTTCCAACTTGAGAAATCAAACATAATATGAGAGAGGTTTCCATGTACATATTGTATAGAATGATGGAACTACAACTAGATAATGTTTTTCATAATATAGGAGCATGAGGTCAAAAATAATTGTGAGGAAATGATAAATAAACCAAAACGATAAAAACTTTATTTTTAATCTCAATTTAATAAACAAATTATCTTATGGTTTGGGTCTTTTGAAATAATTAAGGAAAGAAAATTAAAAAAATGTACAAATCTCATAAATGTTAATAAAATAAGGTTAGGAACAGGTTTTCAGAAAAAAAAAAACATAATTTAGATGAGAAAAATCTATCAAATTTTAGATTTAACTAGGATGGAGAATTTTTTTGATGATTAGAACACAATTAAATTGGTTTAACTCACAATTTTTATAAGTATAAACAACACTATCTCCATCTCTTGTTTATTGTATATTTTTTTGGAGAAAATAATCATACTCAAAAGAAAGTTACAAATATTTGCAAAATTTTCATAATTATTGCTTCCAAGAATGGTTGCTTGTTTTTTATATAAGCAGCAGCAAGAGGGTGCTGACTTGAGGTACATAAGTTGCTGACAATACAGACTTAACAACATATTAAATTAGTAAAGTCAGCAAAATTAAACTAGCAAACCATCATCTACCTCTATCAAAAACTAAAACATAAAAGGTAAACTAGTAGCGAGAGGTTTCCCACATACGTAGAGTATCAAAGTCCATCAGCCAAAAAATAATACGAAGCCACATAGGGCTATTTAAAAAAAATAAAGTCTTAAGCTTCAAACTGAAATTAAAGAAAATAGCCCACATATAGGGCTTGGGGTCCGCAGTGTAACAACACCTGAACCCACACTTCACCATCAGATGGATCCTTTATCATCCCATAAGCGCTTTGATAACAACAGGTCCACCAACTCCTTGTTGAGAAACTTGAAGTGTTCCATGTTTCCTTCTAAAGACTCCTTCCCAGTAGAGGCCTTGTCATTCAACATACAGAGGGGAGTGGAAGAGGCGTGCATAACCTTGAGATTGAATTTTCTAATATCCGCCAGCCTCCTGTTTGTGTTGCCCAAGTGCTCATTTAGTTTAGCCACCAATTCTCTAGATTTACAGTTTAGCTCTTTTAGGGTTTTTCGTCATAGTGTCAGGAGTGAAATCTCCCTTTCCCACTACAGCCATAGTGTCTTGGTTATCATTTTTCCCACTTCATGATCAATATTCATCTGGTTATCATCCCAGATGGGAGACTCAACCAATACATCCTCTTTATCGAATAACTCCTTCATAGCATGTTTCCCTTTTTCCTTGGCAAGCTGAGAGGACCAGCGTGTACTAGTGGGCTGGGGGTCAACATTTTGTGGGTAGTCTAGGTTGATGTAAATTTTCATGCATTTTTTTGGAGGTCAGGGAGAATTAGCCAAGGTTAGGTCATGATTTCTACCCACGCGGCAAGCAGGGGTAGGGTGGATTTTAGAAGAATTAGGGCTGGCAGCAGGGGTAGAGCCCCCAATAGAACCCAAAGGTGATGAAATGCCTTGGTTGAGGGAGACCGAGGGTGAAATATTTTTCTGGGCAATTTGGGTAATTTCCACAATGGGCAGAGGGCAGGGAGCATGGTGGAAGTGGTAAATTTTGAAGATAAGCCCCTGGTGTAGATATATGGGTTTTTTACCAAGAGAGATTTCCTCATTCATGGCGGCCATATTATTTTCCAAGGAATGTAGAAGATAAAAAGACATGGAAATTCACAGCTTATGCCTATGATGATTAAGATAAGGGAGGTGGTAATTGTAGAATGTACCAAACCTGCCCTCCAAGGTGATAAATTTCATAACCAGCTTGCACATCTTCAGCCAAAACTCCAGAAGGTCAGTCGTGCTATAACCGAGATTTTTAGACACTGGTTTTTCGTCACTGGCAAAAAACTAGTCAAACTCTACTTTAGCTTGGGTTTTGGTGGTTTTCTTCCACTTCCTGCCCATGGTGGCCATACTTGTCACTTTATAAAGAACCTCCTCATTGATCTCAAAAGTGATACCATTAATGGTGATCCTTCTCTCATTCTAGCTCTTGGCAAACTACCTTGAAATCATTTCATTGTGCCCAACTAAGCATTTCACGAAGGGCAGAATCCCTCCTTCCTTATAGAAACACATCACCATCAGGTCTGAGGAGAATTCCTCTTCAATCTTGTCTGGTTCAATCCTATGACGATCCCCTCCCATATTAGCAGAGTTTTTAGACACAACCCACACCCAAGAATTCCACACCCAGCAAGAGCATAAACCCTTCAAAGCACAATACCACCATAAACTAGAGCACAAAAAAAAGCAAAGCCTTTGCGTGAAATGGAAAAAATGAGGTAATAACTTGGTCATAACCATATGTAATTTGGCATACGAAAACTGCAATAATAATTGCCTTTAGGCACAAAAAATACCGCCAAGGGCGCCACCGCGGTTAGCACGTGGGAGCAGCACTGTAACCCATAATTATCATCAAATCTATCTTCGTCGTATCTTTTATTAATCCCCTTGAATCACAAATGTATTTGATGCCACTTAAATACATAATGGCACATTATGAAGGGAGTGACACAAGAAGGCCACATCCACTGCCAAAAGGAATTGGGGAGCCTACATTCAGGTGCCACATGGTATTTCCAAATGTGACAAACAACCAAGCTATAATAGTTATTGCTTTGAGGTCTACCATTTAGCGCCCAAATCAAAATTTAATTTTTAAACATTTTGGTTTTTTTTGTTGGCATCGCTCATTTCCCGCGTAAGTAGGTCCTGAGTATTTTTGGGTAGTTGAGTAGTAGCACATCAACATCGTAAGCCATTCGAATGCAGACCTGCAACCACCATGGAATCAGAAATAGAGTTCCCTTCCCTGTAAATCAATTTTATGGTGGTCTCACTAAATCGACCAAGTAGACAACAAATATCTAACAAAATAGGGTCAACCCTCCACCCATCCGTAGAGAAACCACCAGTAGCATTAAAAATAACCTTGGAATCCCCCTCGATCTCAATTCTGGAGCAACCCAAGTTAAGGGAGAAATTTAGTCCCCATAAGAGCGCCATAGCCTCCACCTGGTTCACTGAGTGGTCAACGAGGGGACCAACATAAGCGGCCACCATTCTCCCCCAGTGATCCCATATGATTCCCCCTCTCGCTTGGTGCCCTTCCCTAGCAGGCCCATCAAAGTTAAGTTTGTGCCAGTAGGCCCAAGGGGGGACCCAAATAGTCACCTTTCTGGCTCTTAGTTTAGAGTTGTCAAATATGGAAAACCACTTTCCCAATCCCCAATACTTAGCAATCTTCTAGTTAGAGTTAGTAGGAGGGAAATTAGGGCTTTTCCAACTTCCCATCAGCAGGCTTTCCTCTAAAAGTTTGCAGCCGAGATAAAAAAACATCCTTTGTAGTGAGTTTAGTATCTCTGAATATCCTGTTATTGCATTCCTTCCAAATTAACCAACAAAATATCAGGGGAATTGGGGTCCATAATAGATTTATCAGTGGGTACTATGAAGGTGAGTGCCATTCAAGAAGCATATCCTGGAGGCTACGGCTAGATGCCCACAGAAGTTTAAGTCTTGAGAGGATTTCCTACCAGATCCCAACAACAAACTCACAGTGAAGCATGATATGGTTAGAGCTTTCCTTAGCTTTCTTGCACAGACAACATCTGTTAGCAAGGCTAAACCCTCTTTTGATAAGATTATCAAGAGTGAGGATTTTCCCATGGAGTATTTTCCACCAGAAAAAGTTAACTTTAGGGATTAATTGTGGCTGCCAAACCTTCCACCAATAATAAATTTTAGCATTGCCATTGATAAGAAGGCCATAGGCCGATTTGACAGAGAACCCGCCATGTTGAGTGTGTCTCCAAAGTAATCTATCAGGCTGGTCTATGATAGGGATGTAGACTGAGAGAAACAAATCACTGAGTTTAGTTGCAAGGATGGTTAGGTATGGTCTATTCTGAAGGTGAGGGAGGAGGTCAATCCAGTTTCCATTAGAGTTGAAGTTGGAGACTAGTGGCCCCACAACAAGAGTGAAAATGTTCCTTAGCTGGGAGAACCGAGAGTTCCTGAGGATGGTGTGTGGCAGCTAGGGGTCATCCCAGAATCTAATATCCAAATCATTACCCAACGACTAGATGGTCCCCTTTTCTAGAATACTTCTGCATTTGAGGATATTGTTCTAGATTTTGGAGCCTCCTGGGTGGCCTTGCACCATGAAGAGTTTACAATAGTGTCCCCCATCAAGATACTTAGCTTCCATGATTCTACACCAATTAGCAGTTCCCCGCACCATGGTGCAAGCCATTTTAGAAAGCAGAGCTCTATTAAGGTTTCAAATTTTCCGTAAACCCAGACCCCCCAGGGCTTTGGGGAGACAGAATTTATCCCAAGAGACCAATGGGAGGTGTTTCTTTTCCTCAGACCTAGACCAAAGGAAGGTACATTCAATTTTTTCAAGCTTGTCAGCCATGAATCCAAATATTTTAAATATAGACAAAAAATAAACTGGAATTCATTCTAGGGAAGTAGCAAGAAGTTGAAGCTTACCGACTTTACTAAGGAGTTTACCTTTCTAGCCCACCAGTTTCCTTTGGAACCTTTCAAGGATAGAATTCCAGAATTAATTCTTCACATCTTTGATAGTCAATGGAAGGCCAAGATAGGTAGCAGGAAGTTTGCCAGCCTGGCATCCCAGAATCTTCAATATTTTTTTTCTGAACCAAGTCCTTAGTATTGAAGAAGAACATTCATCTTTTGTGATAATTGATATGTTGTCCCGAAGTAGTAGCATAATTTTATAGTAGCTGCTTCCACATTTTAGCTTCCCTAACCGAGGATGCCGCAAAGATGAAGGTGTCATCAATGAATTGTTGTAGGATCATAGGTTGCAGAGTGGTGGCTGGCTTGATCCTGATAATCACTTTGGAATGGGCCTACTCCATCATATCACGTCCAAGAAGCTCCGTAAGGAGGATAAATAGATATGGAGATAGGGGGTCCCCTTGGTGAAGACCTTTTCATAGATGAAATTTAGCACCATGTTTGCCATTAAATAACACTGAGAATCTCATAGTCTCCAAGCAAACCTTAATGAGGTTGACAAATTGCTCTGAGAAACCAAAAGTAGACAGGAATTTATAGAGGAAAGTCCAATTGACTTTATCATAGGCTTTAGAAACATCCAGCTTGAGGGCCATCCCAGTGACCCTGCTACGATCAATGGAGTGAAGAATTTCATGAGTAGTGATGGGAGCATCCATAATTTGCTGACCGGGGACAAATCCTTTCTGATTGGGGCTGATAATTTTGTCGAGCAGAGGATTGATTTGATCAACCATAATTTTGGAGAAGAATTTATATATAGTATTGTACAAGCTAATAGGTTTGAAGACCTCCATGATTTTGGGCTCCACACATTTAGGGACCAACACAATGTAAGTGTCATTAAGTTTCTTAAGGATTTTTTTACATCTGATGAAATCACGGAAAGCATGAATGACATCATAACTAACAATATCCCAATATTATTGGAAGAAGGCGAGGGGAAGCCATCTAAACCAAGGGCTTTGTAGGATCCCATGGAGAAGACCACCCTTTGAACCTCCTCATGAGTGACCCTAGATAAGAGCATGTTACTTTCATCAGTCGTGATAGCCCTGGGTAGTTGAGTAATGAGATGGTCCTAGATGCTAACAGGGTCCTTAGAAGAAGTATTGGTGAAAGCTCTGGAGAATTAATCAGTGAATAGACCTCCAAGTATAATAGGGTCCAAGATTTCCTGCCCCACTGAATTCCTAAGTGAGGTGATGGAATTCCTTTTTTTGTGCTTACAGACCGATTGATGAAAAAAAGTAGTGTTATGATCCCCCTCCTTCAGCCATAATACCTGGGATCTTTGTTTCTAGTAAACTTCTTCATTAGCCAATGTCTCCTTCTAGCTTCTTATAGTAATTTCTTCCTCCAAGTGCAGATCACTCAACAGATCACCCCCTACCATTTTCCTTTGGAGAGCATCAAGTTTCTCATTTAACGCCTTCTTAGTGTGGAAGATGTCTCCAAAGGTGAATTTTCTCCAACCTTTAACTGCACCTCTGATAAGCTCAAGCCTGGAAGCAAGCCTGAACATGATCAAGCCTTTGATCGATGTGGACCACCAATGCTGGATCTTCTCACAGAAGCCTAGGTGGGAAGCCCACATAATCTCATATCTGAAGGGTGCAGGATACTGGTATCAAACATCCACCCATTTAAGAAGAAGGGGGTTATGATCTGACATTGTCCTAAGGAGCGTAGCCAAGGAGGAGGTTGTCCCCAAATCCCAGGTGGAAGATAGGAAGACATGGTCTAGGCATACCTATATGAGATGGCTACCTTTCCTATTGTTTGTCCAAGTTAATGGGTTGCCTCTTAGATGAACATCATAAAGACCACAATCACCTACAAAGTTAGCCAAGTGTTCCATATTGTCAGTGTAGTCCACATTGCCTCCACACTTCTCAAAAGGAAACAAAGGAGAGTTAAAATCTCTGACCACCATGAGCTTAGGATCTTGGAGATTGGAAAAAGATAAATTTAGATCTTCCCAAAATCTCCTTCTCCCCTGTCAGGTATTAGGAGAATAAATGTTCAAACAGAGCCAGGCCTCCTTCTGGGAGGTGAAGGCCACTGCCAGGTGGTGATGGAAAAATTTGTGGGCATCACCCCTAACCTTAGATGGATTCCAGAGGGTGGCTATACCTCTAGAAGCACCCTGAGCCTCCGAGTAGAGAAAATTGGCCCCAGGCCATAGCCTTCCCAACAGCTCCTTAAAGTTATCACAAGACATTTTAACCTCTTGAATTAAAAAATTGTCAACCTTATAATAAAAAATGTATTGTTTGACATCGAGTTGTTTCTAGGGGTTATTGAGCCCCCTAATATTCCAAGATAATAAAATCATTTCTTAGCTTTTTGGTTGAGGTCCAAGGTTTGCTTCCTTCCTACAACAATCTCCTTTATCGTGCTCCTTTTCCTTGTATCTCTGTCTGTCAGCCGCCTCAGTTTGATGTCCACCCCAACATAATTTTTTTTTGTCTATGTCTTCTTTTGTTGAGTTTTCCATTCCTGATTCTGAGTCCTTGCCAAGGGTGTGGAGCATCCCAGAGCCATCGAGGAACCTGATGCCATGGGGTTGAGAACAAATTCCACCAAAAGAGGAGATGGGGGGCCTCCAGATGTGTTATTTGCAAGCACAGAAACATTAAGTTTTGTTTGTACAATGTTGAGCCTAGGATGGAACTTTGTAAAGTCTTCAAGCTCAAGTTGATGGTGTCAAAGTTTCTTTGTTCCTTTTGTGGGGCAAGAGGGGCAGGGGTGATACATTGCCTCATCTCCTTTTCTGTAACATTCCCCTACATGTTACTCACGGGTATTTCACCTTCTTCCAGACTAAACAGGTCAGCAACCGATCCATTTGTGGAATCACATCCCATAATCAAATGCAATCTGACAACCTTTGAGAGGGGGACGTCCACCGTTGGGGCGAGGAGATAGGTCCTGAGGATTGATGGGTAATAACCTCGGAAGCCGTCGTCTCTAGAACAATTTTCTCTAACTTAAGTTCAGGTCTTGTGGGAGCCTTACAATCTTTCCATGTGTGGCCCTTTAAACTGCAACATTCACAGAAGAGGGTAGCATTCTCATAGACAATATCTTGTGTCCATTTACCCAGCTTAAACTTAATGACAAAAAAATTGGGGAGAGTCTGATTGATAGACACATTCACATAGAAAAAAGCCAAAACAAGTCGAGACTTGGAGAGGGTTACTAGTGTACACACAAAATTAGTGTACTTCTATGAATCCTTACATGCAAGGAAACTCAAGAATGAGCCCTCACAAATTGATCCATAGCTCTCTATGCATGGAGTTGTAAGATTTGTAAAATTTCTCCCAGCTAGAGCTATAAACTCATGACCTTGCTAGTCAACCATACAATGAGAGATTCACAATGAAAACAAGGGAAAGAATGCCAATATCTCCAATGAAACCAAATGTATGCAATGCAATGCAAATCTATATGACAATGCAGGTTATTCTATTGCATAAAAGGAAATCTAAAATAATATGCCATGATAATGCAACTAAGAAAGGAAATATGCAACTATAATGAAATGCAATAACAAGTCTTCAAAGCTTGGATGTAGAATATCTTCAAAGAGCTCTAAATGACCTAGAAAATCTGTAGCATAACATTAGCATCAAAACCTAAGATATCAAAATGAAGGAGAGAGCTCTCCTTTTATAAGAAATGAGATGAAATGGACCATTGAGATTAAGAGGCAAAAGTATTAATCAAGGGTGGAGAAAAAAAGAAGCTTGATCCTTGTGCACAAATATCCTCCAATAGGAAAATAAGAGTTGACTTTTGTATCCCACATAAGACAAAAAGTGTTTTTTTCCTTTTTATAAAATAAGAATAATGCTTTATTTGTGCAACATAGGATAAGAAGAAAAGTGGGGATTTTTTATTTAAATAAAAGAGGAAGAAATTTATTTTAATTAAATAAAGGCTTAGGATAAAGTGATTTTATTATTTAATTAAAAGAGATTTTTAATTAATTAAAAGAGAGAATGTTCTCTTAATTAAATAAGATTTTTATTTTTAATTTTTTTTTAAAATTAAATAAGGCTCAAACCTTAGGAAATATTGAAATAATTGAATAATTAAATTAATTACAATTTGATCAAGGAAATTGATTTGAATTGAAAATATTCTAAAGCATTGATTCAGAAATTTGATAAAATGATAAAATAATAAATGGGGCCCAAGGTCTAGGCGACCTTTTTAGGGTGCATACATTTGCCCCTCTTTGACAAATGTGTGGTCAACACGGGAACACATGTAGTCAAAGAATGCAATTGAAGTGTGAGGTCAAAATGGGATCACAAAATAACTCAGATGTGTGGTCGAAACGGGAACACATCAGGACAAAAATAAACACAATTGAAAAAGACAAAGTCAACACCAAAATAAGTAATTGATATGTCAGAGATAAAAATCTCAAATAAAACTGATATAATTGATAAAACTGAATCAAAGATTGAAGTTTGATAGGTACTGCCCCCTCGTGATCGAAATTGAAATGAGATAGAGGAGAAATATAAATTTTTTAAATTTGATCAAATTGAACTAAAGATAAGGTTATTGATGTAACATGAAAGATATAAAGATCACAAAACTAAGGTAGATCATCAAGCATGAAAGATTATGCCCCAAGATTGAAGAAGAAGAAGAAGAAGAAGAAGAAGAAGAAGTGGGGTGAAAGAAAATGGAAAATAGAAGTTTGGAAGAGATGGAAAGAAATGAAGAGAAGAAAGAGAAATTGCCTCAAGAAAGAGAATGCCCCAAAATTAATCAACTGTTTAAAATAGAAAATTTTGATTGAGATCACGAAAGAAGATAAAGAAATGAAGATCAGAACATGATCACAGTTGATTAAAAGTCCAGAAGAAAGATGAAGGTAAACCCTCTCAAATTCATAATGCAGCCTAAAAAATGTAAACTGACATGAAGTCTAACAATGCAAGCTACATGAAAATGCAAAGGTGTACTTGCAATAGAGCAAAAAACATAGGATCTTGTGTTCGTCATTCATAAGAGAATGTAAAGGAACTTATTTTCATCATTGGGCCATTATTAATGGACATCAGAAAATCACACAATCATCACTAGTCACAAGTGGAACTATGAAAATATGAATGTGATTTATATCGGAAACATCACACAACCATCACTAGTCACGAGTGCAACTATGAAGATATGAATGTGATGTATATCGGATTTGAAACGTGAAAAGATTCTAACATAAGCATCAAAGACATAAAGGTCAAGATGACTGTGATGTTAACTTACCCAATTTAATGTAGCAAAACCATGCTTGCATCAAGGCATAGAGGCCAGGATGACCAGCAGAACGGTTGTGCAAAACAATGAAGCATAAAGCAAGAAGCAAATAAAAATATGCCCCATGCCCCAAGTCCTCTAGCTATGCATCACGGAGAGACTTATTAGACAAGGACACTCAACGAAAATCAATAACAGTCAGCACATAAAGAAAATATCATGACATAGCTCAAGCATTAAGTGTTATGTTTAAAAATTGAAGTGTGTTAACTGAAACTGAGTTCTGAGGATAAGGATCAAATGCTTGCAAGCAGGCAAGACCACATGACAAAACGGGGTAAGACCAAACTGATAAGTGTTGAAAAACACTTGATGTCAAGGGTTGTATTGAAAAATACAATTGGAGTGGTGTTGAAAAATACCATTTGCGAGGTGTCCTAAAGACCAACACATCCAAAAGACCAAAGCTAACACAGTTATGCCCCCTAGACAAAGACAAAGACCAATTCTAAACCAGGGTAACAAGGACAAGGCATGATGGAGAAAGGCTAAGTGTTGAGGTCACATGATAAGAAATAGGAGTGCAAAGGCCTCAAGTAGCACCCGTTTCTAGGTTTTCACCACTTGAATTTTATTACAATTTTTTCATTTTTATTTTTTCCATTTTTTTCTTCCTTTTTCAGGACTTTTTTATAATTTTTTTTGAATTTTTGCTACCAAGGCACTTTTTCTATTTTTTAAATTTTTTTTATTTTTTTGAAATATATAGTTTTTTTGGAGATACATCAAAGCGCCTATTGATAGGTTTTCACTAAGATGATCATTTTTTTCAGGACATTTTCTGATTTTTAGAATTTTTGACAATATATCATTTTTTTGAATTTTTTCAGGATCAATAATTATGTACAAAAGGATGCCCCCAGATAGAATGGGCTTTAAACCCCCAAGCAAGATCACATCGCGCAGTCCCAATATTTAGCAAGGTGGAAGACATGAGGGATTAGCAAGCTGGTGGAAGAGATGGAAGACATGAGAATGAAGGAGAACGAAGGGAAGAAATTCTCAAAGGCAAACTCCTCAAGAGTACCCAAGCTAGGGAAAAAGAAACATCATGTAAAGCACATTTGGACAAGCAATGAAAGGCTACCATAGGATAAGTCACAAAAGTGTAATGCAATAGCAGGAAAGGATGCAGTCCAAAGGAGTAGACATGTCAAGAGGCTTCATAGCACCGTGTTGTACTCTTTTTTTCTTTTTTTTATTAGATCAAGACCAAAGAGGAAAAGGATAACGATAGGTGAAAATGAATGGAGGAAGATAGATATGAAGGCTAAACATGAAAGGAATAAAAGTAGAATTATTGTAAGATATCTCACACGATAGCTCAAATGTTCGTGTATAGATCAACATTGTCAAGATCAAAGGGAGAATATGGAATGGATGAAAGATGTAGAAGAACTATGCATGATGCCTGATTGCCAGGTTTTCATCACGGTACTTATCCAAGGTGCCACAAGAGAGTAGTTTTCACCATAGGACGAATTTATTTCTGTTTAATATTTTTTTTTTTCTCTTTTTTTTTTTCTTTTTTTTTTTTTTTAAAATTTTTTTTTTTTCTTTTTTTGGAAGAAGGCAAGCTTTTTAGATAATGCTCCTTGAAAGGATAAACCATGATATGCCAAGGATCCAAAATGAAAAGTTCAAAGATGCCGATAGGGAAAGAAAGAGGAAAATGGAGGATAAGGTTTTATGCAAAGTGAGTGAGATTGGAAGATAGAAGGAATAGGCAAATGAGAAAAAAGAGTAGAAGGTAGAGGGATAGTGAATGGAAGGATTGTGAAAGGGTAGATAGAAAGGAAGGCAAGATCAACATAAACACACACCTTGAAGGGTGGCGAGAGGAAGGATGAAATGTGAATGAAAGAATATGTGAAGGAATATGGTGAATAGATAGCAAAGGTTGCGGCTTAGGCGCATGAAATGAAAGAATATTTTTGGGAGAAGATGAAGTGGAAGCCTTTGGAAGATTGAATGTCAACTTCACTTGTTTCTCAACATGAGACTCTTTCAAGAGAGACTTTGGAATCCATATAGTTGTAGGCTTTTCATTTTTTTTGATGATTTAGAGAGAATATCTTCAATGATGGATTTTGGAACCCATACTTGTCTTGTAATTTTCTTCTTAGATATCTCTTTTGA
>MU226000.1:3766670-3779271 GCA_018584345.1 Thuja plicata
TGCTTTATTTGTGCAACATAGGATAAGAAGAAAAGTGGGGATTTCTTATTTAAATAAAAGAGGAGGAAATTCCTTTTAATTAAATAAAGGCTTAGGATAAAGTGATTTTATTATTTAATTAAAAGAGGTTTTTAATTAATTAAAAGAGAGCATGTTATCTTAATTAAATAAGATTTTTATTTTTATTTTTTTTTCTTTTAAATTAAATAAGGCTCAAACCTTAGGAAATATTGAAATAATTGAATAATTGAATTAATTACAATTTGATCAAGGAAATTGATTTGAATTGAAAATATTTCAAAGTATTGATTCAGAAATTTGATAAAATGATAAAATAATAAATGGGGCCCAAAGTCTAGGCGACCATTTTAGGGTGCATACAACTAGATCCATCGAGATGTAGTGTCCAAATGAGTTACCTTTCCATATAAACATCTTCTCATCCCATAAATCAAGTGGTAGTCTGGGGAGGCAGACCTAGACAGGCACCATCTTGTTGAGGTCCGCAGAAGGGTCAAAGCTTAGCTTCCACTTAGTCAGGGTGAGGAGGTGTTTTCCATAAAGCCAGGATGCAGAGAGGATGAAGGATAGGTCCTCTACAGCCATGAAATGAAAGAGAAAGAGTCCCCCAGGCATGAATGAAACCACAACACTCCCTTTTAGCTTCCACTAGTTTCTCACCCATTTTTGAACCATGTCAATGGAGGGACAAAAGTTGAAGAAACGTCCAACCAGAGCCAGATTAGGCTTCGCCATTTTTTTTCCACAACAGAATCAGGGAGAGTGATCTCTTTTCCTTCCTCCATTAAGGTAGCGAGCGTTAGGGTGGGGTTCAATTCCGCCTGGGTCCCAACCAACACACCTTTGCAGTCAGCCTTGGGAGCAGTATGTGGCAGGGAATCTGAACTACCTATACCAAAATCAGAGATCGGGTCGGGAATAGGGTCTCCTAGGTGGGGGAAGTTCCCCCCAGAGCAATTTCCACCATGAAAGGAATTCAAAAGGATGTTTGGGCGGCAAAGTTGTAGAGCATTTTTTATACTAAAATATGTTGAAAAACAATTAATAATAATCTTTATTCTAATTCAACCTTAACTCGAATTGAATACTAACCCTTTCCCTAAACCTTATTTAATAATTTAACTAACTCTAAAACTAACCCTTATCTTAATTCAATCCTAACCTATCCTTAAACTTAATTCAATCCTAGAATTGAATTTTATCCCTAACGCTCAAACTAAGCCTAATTAAAACATTAGTCCGAGTGAAACCAAACCTAATTAAACCCTAACTCTAACTATAACACCAAACTTAATTGAAACATTTTCCTAACATTGATTAAATATAAACTTCAAGGGTTTGAAATGAGAGGGAGCAAGAACGGGAGCGGGAGGATGATTAGTACAACCTAGTAATGTGATAAAACAAGTCTCTATTAATAGTGACTCTCAAAATGACAAAGGTGTAAAAAGGTGTCAATTTACTTTTCTACATTATCAACTTGCTATTATAATCAATCTAAGTTCTCAAAATATTTTCCCTTTCTTTACTTGAAAATTTTCAACTTGAGAAATCAATTATGGATGTAATATGAGAGAGGATTCCATGTACATATTGTATAGAATTATGGAACTACAACAAGATGATGTTTTTCATAATATAGGAGCATGAGGTCAAAAATAATTGTGAGGAAATGATAAACAAACCAAAGGATTAAAACTTTATATTTAATCTCAATTTAATAAAAAAATTATCTTAAGGTTTGGGTTTTTTGAAATAATAAAAGAAAGAAAAATCATTTTTTTTAACAAATCTCATAAATGTTAATAAAATATGGTTAGGAACAAGGATTTTTTGATGATTAGAACATAATTAAATTGGTTTAACTCACAATTTTTTAAAGTATAAACACCAATATCTGGATCTCTTGTTTATAATATATTTTTCTGGAGAAAATAATCATACTCAAAAGAAAGTTACAAATATTTTCAAACTTTTCATAATTATTGCTTCCAAGAATGGTTGCTTGTTAATTTTAGTATTAGATTGAATTTATAATAGTTTATGCTTTATTTATATGTTTTAATATTTTTATTATCTTGATTGTATGTAATTCACCTTAACGATAATCTTGAATTTAATTAATTCTTAACTTAATTAATAATAGTCTTTATTCTAATTCAACCTTAACTCTAATTGAATCCTAACCCTTTCCCTAAACCTTATTTAATAATTTAACTAAGTCTCAAACTAACCCTTATCTTATTTCAATCCTGACCTATCCTTAACCTTAATTCAATCCTAATTGAATTTTATCCCTAACGCTCTAACTAACCCTAATTAAAACATTATTCTAAGTTGAAACCCAACCCTAATTAAACCCTAACTATAACTCTTACCCTACCTCTAACTCTAACACCAAACTTAATTTTAATTGACTCATTCTCCTAACATTGATTAAATATAAACTTCAAGGGTTTGAAATGAGAGGGAGCAAGAACGACAACGAGAGGACGATTAGTACAACCTAGTAATGTTGTAAAAAAAATCTCTATTAATAGTGACTCTCAAAATGATAAAGGTGCAAAAAGGTTTACTTTTTTACATTATCAACTTGCTCTTATAATCAATCTAAGTTCTTAGAAGATTTTCCCTTTCTTTACTTGAAATTTTCCAACTTGAGAAATCAATTATGGATGTAATATGAGAGAGGTTTCCACGTACATATTGTATAGAATTATGGAACTACAACTAGTTAATAGGTTTGGAGAATTTTTTTTTGATGATTAGAACACAAATAAATTGGTTTAACTCAAAAAAAAATTAACTGTAAACACCACTATCTCTATCTCTTATTTATAATATATTTTTTTTGGAGAAAATAATCATACTCAAAAGAAAGTTACAAATATTTACAAACTTTTCATAATTATTGCTTCCAAGAATGGTTGCTTGTTACTTATAGTACAATTATTCAATCAAATTTATAGTGCATTAGGTTATGTATCATACAAGTTTATACTTAGATTGAATTTATAATAGTTTATGATTTATTTATATGTTTTAATATTTTTATTAACTTGATTATATGTAATTCACCTTAGTAATAATCTTGAATCTAATTAATTCTTAATTTCAATTAATAATAGTCTTTATTCTAATTCAACCTTAACTCTAACTGAATCCTAACCCTTTCCCTAAACCTTATTAAATAATTAAATAACTCTAAAACTAACCCTCATCTTAATTCAATCCTAACCTATCCTTAACCTTAATTCAATCCTAATTGAATTTTATCCGTAATGCTCAAACTAAGCCTATTTAAAACTTTAGTCTGAGTTGAAACCCAACCCTAATTAAACCCTAACTCTAACACCAAAGTTAATTGAATCATTTTTCTAACGTTGATTAAATACAAACTTCAAGGGTTTGAAATGAGAGGGAGAAATAATGGGAGTGGGGGGGAGATTAGTAGGGTTTTTGGAGGCGTTGGGGATGCATGGAAAGCATCTGACGAGGATGGAGATGCAAATTTGAGTGGGTTTCCTCTGTGGCTAGGCAGGGTGGATGAAGTGGTGGTCTTTTTTCCTTGTTTTTGTGACTTTTTTTTTGTTTGCGTGGGCCCTTTTCTAGGCTTCAGTGGTTACTTGTGTTCGTAATGGTGGGATATGTTAGCAGAGCGGTCTTTGGGGTCCCTAGAGTTGCGAATGGAGAAGCTTCCTATTTTCTAGTTATCAAAGTTGCTAAGGGAAATTGTGGGGTCTTTGGTTTTCTTATTGTGGTTTGTTTAGAGGGGTTTGTTTGACTTCCATCTCTTTTATTTTCTATCTCTATAGTTGGCTATCCTGGGTCATAGTTTTTCTTTCCTAGTGTTGGCTACATTGTTTGTGACTACTTGTGCGGCTTTGGTCTGGTCTTGGTTCTTCCCATCTCTCCTTCCATTCCTAGGCTATTCATCCCCTTATTCTTTTTGTAGAGTTAAAAAAAAAGAAACTCTTTTCTAGCACCTAAGCTCTATTACCATATAGAATTTTTAGCATAGATCTAACTAGAAAGAAAAACAAAACTTATAGAATAATAGAGAAGAAACATAAAGCTGCCAAGAATGAAAATTCTATTTTGATCACACATTGTTAAATGTGTAAATTAAAATCAATATAAAAAGACATGAGAAGAAATTATGCATGTAAATTAATGTAATATCTGAAGAGGAGGAAAAAATAAAGTGTACTTCTCTTTAGTTATTCATACATAAAGAATTCATGCAACATAATCTTACAGAAATCACAAGAAAATATACCATTCTTAGATCGCTAATTTAAGGAGCGAACTAGTGTACTTCTCTTTAGTTAGTCATACATAAAGAATTCATGCAGCATAAACTTACAAAAATCAAAAGAAAATATACCATTCTCAGATCCCTAATTTAAGGAGCAAACTGATGCATGTTAACAGTGACTAAATCTTAAATCTTTGCATGTTTACAGTGACTAGAGTGAAAAAATAACACTAACACCCCCCCATAAGGATAACTTAGGAGAATAGTTAACACTTTATTTTTTCCACCTCTTCCGATATTACATGCATTTACATGCATAATTTCTTCTCATTTATTTTTATATTCATTTTAATTTATACATTTAATTGTGTGTGATCAATATAGAATTTTTATTCTTGGCATCTCTTTGTTTCTTCTGCATTATTCTTCAAGTTTGGTTTTTCTTTCTAGCTGTAATTTGTTTTGTAGAATTTTGTAGCTAATAATGAAAAATGAATTTGAGATTTAGACAAGAAGAAAAAAGAAAACTTTTTGACATAAAAATACAAAAAATAGAGTTGCACAAGAATCAAATTCTATTGATCATATTGTATTCAATTGTGTAAATTATAATGAATATATAGAAAGAAACAAAAAATAATGCAATACATGGATGTAATTTTTAAAGAGGTGGAGAAAATAAAGGGTACTTCTCTTTAATTAGTCTTACATAAAGAATTCATGTAGCATAAATCTACAGAAATCACAAGAAAATCTACTATTCTCAAATCCCTAATTTAAGAACAAAACAGATGTATGTTAACATTGACTAAATCTGGGGTGTCTGGCAGCTTCTCTCCCTTCTTCCTACCTTGGCCTCCCCCTCATGGTCAAAGAGGTGTCCCAAGATTTCTGGAATTCCATCCTTGAAAGAACCCAGAGGAAACTTGCTAGTTGGAAGGGGAAGTTTTTAAGCAATGCTGGAAAACTTTAGCTGGTGGCCTCCACTCTCCAAGGGATCCCTGTTTACTTCCTATCCCTCTTTAAAATAAGAAGCAACATGGCCGATAAAATTGAAAGGATTCATAGAACCTTTCTATGGGCAGGGTCTGAAGAAAAGAGGAGGATTTTTCTTTTCAATTGGGACACTGTCTGCCTCCCGAAAAGATTGGGTGGCCTGGGTCTCAGAAAAATAGGTCTGATGAATAAGGCCCTTACTACGAAGGTGGCATGGAAGCTCATAGAGGGAAAAGCAGACTGGTGCATATTAATGGAAGCTAAGTACCTCCAAGGACATCCCTACGGGAGGATGTTCCACAATAGTGACCTCCCCAGTGGATCCAAACTCTAGATGAACATATGTAAATGTAAGACCCTTCTGTCCAAAGGAGATTTTTGGCAAATTGGAAATGGAAGATCCATCAGATTTTGGAATGACCACTGGATCATGAATCAACCTAACTTGGGCCACAGATTCAAACCCCTTATGGACTACCTCAGACCTAGCCTGGGTAATAGAGTCTCTAGCTACATCAATGGAAGAGACTGGATGGATATACCTAATTGGTTAAGGGATAGACTGGACTTGCAACACTTGGCCAAGGATCTCATGGAAAACCTGACTAATACCAGAATTTCAGGGCGTGATGACTCTATTATCTGGGCCCCCACCCAGGCTGGTACTTTCTCTGTTAAATATGCCTACAACCTGCTTCTGAAGGAGGAGGATAACCCAAGGGAATGGAAGAAGGTGTGGATCCCTCAGCTCACGCCAAAAATAAATTTTTTCTGGTGGAATCTAATGCATGGTAAGGTCCTAACCCAAGATAATCTCATAAAGAGAGGCTTCTCCATCACAAACAGATGTGTCCTATGTAAGAAGGAGGAAGAAATGGTAAACCACATTTTCATCCACTATGACTATGCTACAAGCATTTTCCAAGGGATTATTGGCAAATTGGGTATCTTGTGGGCCCTAGGCAGAGAAGTGCATCAATTTAACAATTGGAGATCCCCTTCCAATCACCCCCTGCTCCAACTCCTTTGGCGTATGCTTCCCCCTCACATATGCTGGACCATTTAGAAGGAAATGAACAACAGGATTTTCAGAGAGAATAGTAACCAGCCTGAGACCTGTCTCCATATTGGAACTAAGCTCCTGTGTGGGAATGCCAGGATGGCTAAATGTAAGCTCCCCTCCAGTCCTCTTGCTGCCTAGGAAGTTAGAATTGCTAGAAGCTGGAACCTCCTGGATGGGTTCTCCAGGTTTGACGATGCGAAAAGGATAGCTAGAAATGCTACCAGATGGACCGCCCCTCCCAGAGGAAGGACAAAATTAAACTTTGATGGAGTGGTAAATAATCTTGGTCATGGAAGGGGTGATGTGATGAGAGATCACAATGGCACTTTCCTGCTGGCTTATGTTGTGCCTATCAATAACTACACTGTCACCTAGGCGGAAGGAACTGCCCTACTCTAGGGGATTAAATTCATGAAACAAATGAACCTCAGATAGCTGGAAATCAAGGGGGATTCCAAAGTGGTTGTTGAGGTTGTCAAGAGTGGTGTTGGTGCAGGATGGAATGCTAGACCTATCATTATGGAGATCTACGAGGTTCTCAACAACTTCCAGCGCACGACTATAGGTCACACGTATAGAGAGGGGAATTTGATTGCTAACTCATTAGCAACAATTGGCCTAAAATAAATCAAACTCAATAGTTGGAAGGTGATTAGTGACTTACCTCTGGTGACTCAACAACTCATCGTGAAAGAAATGAATATTACTGTTTAAATGTGCCAGGCTGTCATATTCATTATGATACCTTACTGGATCACATGCTGGTGTGTTTGGGTGATTTTCATGATTATGAAAAGGAGAAATCAAATTCCCATAAAGAATTATCATTACCTTTTGAACGTGTGGAGTAAGAGCTGTCTGAATCAAAGGGTTGTTTTTGGCTATCCTTGGTATTAATGCTATTATTGTTATTAATGGCACATGGAGATCCATTAGATTTGGCGGTACGGAGCCCGTTTTCCAAAATTTTCAAGACTAGCATTTTATGTATAAGCTTTCCTCGAAAAGGATTTACAAAAATAAGTGGTTTTTTATGGCCTGCAAAAATGCTTGGCTCTTAGATTCCAAAGATATTCTAGTGTAGGAAGAGCAGACCCTTGAAATGGGAGGTAACATTCTCTGCATTGAACCTGATAACATCGATGAAGCTTTCACTTTTGATGCATTGGTGACTCATTATTGCAAAGAAACTGGCATTTGGGGTTTCATGGAAAGAATGAAAGGTGGGCATGACGATTAAATCTCCAAACAATTTGTCTCTTCTTTGAACAACAGGAGTGTCTCAGTTGGGGGCATCCACTTCCAGCTTAATGAAGAGGTCATAGAAAATTTGATGGGGCTCTCTATGGTGGGGAGGAAATACAAAAAGACTAGTCATACTGCCAACCCTACTAGCCTCAAACAGTTTTTCAAGGATGGTGAGCTACCAGTGAGAAAATATGGGGGATTCAACAGGGAGGAGCTGCCGGACTTCTGGCCAAAAATTTGTCTCATTGTAATGAAGTACTTCACGCTAGAAGGTAAGTTCACTGTGTTTTACAACTACCACTTACCATTCCTGAATCATATTAGGAACAAGGATTTAATTTCCATACCTTTCTATCTTCTGCACTCCATAGAGAGTAATGTCCTTGATATTAAAAGCAACCTTGATAGAGCTATCCTCCATTAGGGCCTCCTCCTCTATCTCTACCAGTTTCACAAAGCTATCTTCCTGGCACCCCAACCCCCTCTAATTGTCCATATGATGCCTCAAGAGGAGCCCCTAGCCAAAATTGAAAAGGCCACCCATTCCTCCTCCCAGTCCATCCATATCACCCAGGAGCCTGTGCTTGCTGATAAAAAGGGAACAACCCATAAAAAAAGTGTTAAAAACCCTCTCAGTAGGAAGGAGGGTCAAGAGGAATCGTATGTCTCTGAGTCTATGGAATACAAAGAGGTGAAAGAGGTTGACAGCACTCCTGAGACTGATTGTAGGCCCAAAAAATGAAAAATGATGGAGAGCCAGGTTAATCTAGAGGTGGACTTAAGTGGATCAGGTCGCCGGAGTTCAAATAGAATTTCCAAGGAATAGTGTAAAATTAGGATGATGGAAACGGCCTCTAAAGAGCTTTCCCTGTCTTAAAATGTCTCCCACTCCATTGAGTCCAAGAATGGTTCCTCAAATGGCTATATGAGTCCCCCTAGGACTAGTAACACTCCTCTGCCCAACCTCCAGCATACCATGGAAACCCCCAACAACCCTACCCCACCCCTGATTCCTCATCAGGATCTTCAAGATAAGCCCCATACCTCGGCCATGGAGGACAAAAACAATTTTACAGGCACCCTCAAAAGGAGGTTCACAAAATTGGACAAGGATATTGTGGAGATTAAGAAGAATATGCAGGACCTGATGAACCATTGCATGAGGACCAAAAATTTTTCCCTAAAGGTCATGCATGCTTTAGCTATAACCCTCTGTAATGTGCACGAAAAGCTGGTGGGTGGCAGGTTGGAAGCGGATGAGGAGAACAAAGATCTGTTCCTGTTTCTGCAAGAGGAGTTGGTGAGAACCCTTTTGTCTAAATAGATAGGGGGAAGAATTAATCTCTGGTGTCCATGTGTCGGTTGATTTTGGCTGGGCTTGGCCCTTGGATCCCCTATTTTGCAGTTTGGGATAATGTTAATTTTCATATTTTGTTGTGTAGCCCTGTGAGGCTTATAACTGATACTTTTTATGCTACTGTTCATCTTAATTACTTTGGTTTAATCATGTGGATTAGTACTGTGATTTATGTTTTTGATAGGGGCAGAGTTAGATTTGGTGATTATGTTGTTAAAATGTTATACCTGCTTGACTAGTTCCATTAATATGTTGTTAATGTGCTACTAGTCCTCTGTTCCACGGGCCAGCACCCACTTGCTGCTTTATCTATAAAAAAAATTGACTAAATCTAAAAGCTTTGCATGTTTACGGTGACTGGAGTGAAAAATTAACACTAAAACCCCTATAAGGATAACTAAGGACAATAAAAACTAATGAAAGGAGAGAGGAAAGGTGGAAAACCCAGTGGGAATAAAACCCCCCCTCAAAATCTATAGTAATATAGATGCAAAAGAAAATATTTTGTGACATGAAATTTGTGAACATCTATCGAATGATACCTGCTATAATGTAGAATGAAGAATATCCTCTAAAACCAACATGAAGACCAGGATCAATCTGTATGAGTTCCCACAATGACACTACTCAAACAATGAGTAGATGGAAAATGAAGGAAAAACATCTATCAATCAAAGATATAAAAGACAATAATCTGCATAGGCACCCTCGAACAATGAATAGATGGAAAATAAAGAAAAAACATCTATCAGTCAAGAATGCATATATGACACATGAATCTTTACGAGTGACCCTAACGACACTACTAAACCATGCAATAAAAAATTGCTAGTTTAAAATACGGGTGCCAATTATCTATAAAATTGATCAATTGTGGAACCAAGGAAACATCAATACAAGAAGTAGAAACCCCTCAATAATGTTGAAAAGAGAGGCTTGACATGTCCACTAACATGGTTTCACTAAAGAGGAAATGAAGGAAAGGCCCATGCGAAGAGAGCATGACCTTGGCTTGTTTGTGATGCAGAATTTGGTTCAACCTCTGTTACCATGACTATTCGATACAAGCCACTACTTATGGGAATAATTTGAATCCATGGCTTCCATTTGAAATAGTTGAATGACATGAGAATGAAAAAATCTGAAAATTTAATTCTTCCAAACTCTGATCTTCTGTACCTTACAAAAAATCTCTTTCCTAGCACCTGAGCTCTGATACCATGTAGAATATTCAGCATAGAGCTAGCTATAAAGAGGAACAAAACTTCCAAAATAATACAGAAGAAACAAAGAGCTGCCAAGAATAAAAATTCTATATTGATCACACATTGTTAAATGTGTAAATTACAATGAATATAAAAAGACATGAGAAGAAATTATGCATGTAATATCTAAAGAGGTGGAAAAAATAAATTGTACTTATCTTTAATCAGTCTTACATAAATAATTCATGGAGCATAAACTTACGAAAATGACAAGAAAATCTACCATTCCCAAATCCCCAAGCTAAGGAGCACATTGATGCATGTTAATGATGAGTAAATCTGAAATCTTTTAATGTTTATAGTGACTGGAGTGAAAAATTAACACTAACACTTTGCCTGTTCTTTTTTGGTGGTGATGTCCTTTGTGTGGGATTTAGTGCTTTTTGCTCCAACTGTTGTTGTAGTTTAGGTTTTTTATTTTCTCATTTTTGTGTTGGTGTATTTGTTCGGGACTTTGGTTTTATTGTGTTCATTTGTGGTGTTTCTTGGTGGATTTGTTTCTTTATTTGGTTTGGCAGGTTTCCTCATTTTTTCAGGCGGTGATGTGTTTGTTTCAGGGTAGGGTTTTTTTCTTTGTTCCCTTCCCTTTTTGTTTTTCTTTTCTATGTGTTTGGTTGTGCCTGTTTGTTGGTTTGAATCTTCTTCTTTTTCTGTGGTTTTTATTTTTTCTTTCTTGTCTGGAGGGTGTTAGTATTTTTCAAGGTCCCACCCCTACTCTTGTGTGCTTTTTTTAAAAGGTTAGTTTTGGTTGGGTTTTTTAACCCTTTTTATTGCTTGGTTTCCTTTTCTCCTCTAGTGGTATTGGGTTTTTCTTTATCTTGGAAGAGTTTGTCCCTACTTTATTTCTAAGGCATGAAGCCTACTCCTGTTGAGGTGGTAAGGCTAGTTGCAAATCCTTAGTGGTGGAATTTTGTGTTGTTCCTCTTGTCCTCTTCCTTGGTCCAAATATTGGTGGAAAAATTTCATATTGAGGTGGAGATTTCTTGTAAGTTGTTGGATGTTTACAATTTCATGTGGGCTTCTATTAGGATTGGGTAATACTGAGAGGGGGGAGGGGGTGAATCACCTTACAAGACTTATTAAAACTTTTCAACCAATTAAATATTAACCATATACTTGCAGAAATAAAAATAACACAGTACTCATAACACCATAATCTATTGTTGAGGAAACCCTTGCCAAGGAAAAACCCCGATGGGGATGGTACCCACAAGCATGCACTAAAGTATAGTGTCCCTATTAGGAGACCTGGCCCTATTAGGAGCTGAATATTACATAGTACATTTCCTTGTTAAAGGAATAACAACCTTGTTAAAGGTATACAACACCCTGTTAGGGGCCAATTGAGCTTACAGCTCTTACAATGTAATTCTGTTACAAAATGTTCTCAGTAATGAACAAAACAAGCATCTCTAATGCTTTGATAGTTCCTATTCATAGCTCATCAATGATCTATGTAATCCTCTGCTCTGTGTAATCTCCCCATTTGGAGGTAATTTGATTTAATTAATTTAATTAATTAAGTTGTCCAAAATAATGAATATTTTATGAGGATGACTAATTAATTATTTTAATTAAATAAATAAGTGGTATTAAGTTAATTATTTATAAATTTATCAAATAAATAAATATTAAAAGGTAACTTTATATTTAATTAATTTAATAAAGTACTTGAATTATAAAATATTTTATAAAGTCACTTAATAAATAAAATAAAATAAGGTTCTAGAAGTTTTTGGAGAAAGTGGAGAAAAAAAGAATAAATAGGCATCCTAGGCTCCATTCTCACCAAACAAATTTGTTGTTGTTGATGTTGATGTTTGATGGTTGTGGAGCCTAGGGTTTCTCCAGTTGTCTTTGGCCATTGAGAATGAAAACTTTCAATTGGTGAGCAATTTTGAGGGTGTGAAATATCACTTGAATTATTGCAAAGTTGAGGAAGTTGCTTCAGACTTTCTACTTGTACTTCAGAGAAAATTTTTATGGCCCTTGACCAAATTTTGGTGGTATCGATTTGAGGAAATCTATTGTAGATTTTGGAGGCATTTTGGAGCTTTGGAATTTCATCATTGGGTCAATTTCATTTATTGCACATTGCTTTTATAGTTACCAGTCTTTTTCAGATTTTTAATGGAGGACAATTTTGCATATCAAATTCAGATTTTTGCTTGTATGGCCTCATTCGGGTATTGTTTCTTTGTGGGTATTTGAGCATTCATCTTGGGAGAGCTTGGCAATTGTTTTGGCATATTTTTGGAGTAGCTACCAGGTTGCTGGTAAATAATTTCAGTGGTCTGATATACTATAGAAAGGGCACCATTGGCAAGACATTTTGGTTCATAGCTCATCATTGAAGCATCCTATGGTTCTGGGTATTGTTGCATTCAATTGCT
>MU226000.1:3785137-3798842 GCA_018584345.1 Thuja plicata
AATCCAGGCCTGGCAGACATACAAAGTTTGATTCTTTCTGGGGTGGACCATTTGTCATAACAGAGTGCAGAGGATCTAATGCTTTCCAGATTTCAACACTTGATGGGGATGCTCTGCCAATTCCAGTCAATGGTTTTCATCTGAAGCCCTTCTTTGAGATCAGTCCCTCTTTGTAAGTCCTTGTCCCCTTGTAAATATTTCCCTATTTTCTCCTTTCCCTGCTTTCTAGTGTAGTCTCCTTGCTTTCCAAGAAGTGCACGTGCACAGTTTTGCCCTGTCAAGTTTTGTGTTCTAGAAGTGACTCCATGCCCAATAGATGTGTCAAGGCCACTGATCAAATGTCTAGTAGGCTGACATCCCACAGAGGTCGCCAAAATGTTACCCAAATTTTCCATCTGTGCATTTGACCTGGTTTGCCCTGTCTGTTTCATCTGTCTTATTTTCCAGGGGTTTCACTTCTCTGCTAAAACCCTTAAAGCCTTAAACCCTAAGTCTTTCATGTTCAAGCAAAGTGATAAACCCTAGGCCATGGCTCTTATATTTCATCGTTACCTTTTTTAAGTCACTAGAAGCATGTGTTTTATTTCTTTGGTCGCTTGATCGCAAGAGCCTCAGCGAATATTCTTTTCTTTCTCCCGACTTCGCTTTTCCTTGTGTCGCGTGGTCTGGTGATCTTTTGGAATATTCCCTAAATGTCTCCCGACTTAGCATTTTCTCTTTGGTCGCGTGATCTCCGGATATGTCATAAGCCTTGGTGGAGGGTGGGTCCCAGGTCTTTGGTCGCTTGATCGCAATAAGATTTGTTTCAAGTTATTAAGTTGCGCGAGTGTGCGACGAGCTGCTAGTCGCGCTCGTCGTGCAATCGCGATCTATTCTTGCCCAGGTCCCATCCTTTCCTGACTGTATGATGAGCTAAAGGATAATGTCATCGCGCACTCACCGAGTAAAAAAGATGAAGATGATATCAGTCGCGACTGAGCGATCAACAAAAGAAAAGGACTCATCGCGCAGTCGCTGATCAAATTGAGTAAATAGAAAGTGCTCGCGACTGCGCGATCACTAAAGGATAGCTGCTCGTCACTCAATCACCGATGTTTTAAGGACGTCAGAGATCAGCTCACGACTGAGCGATTGGTAAAAGAAAAGGCCTCATCACGTAGTCGCCGAGCAATCAAATGAAAGAAGAAATGGCTCGCGACTGTGCGATTAATGAAGAGATAGCTGCTCGTCACGGGATCGCGGCACATTTAAGGGCATCCTCAGTTTTATTGTGACTTGGCGACAGCCGTCCGATGCAAAGCTCAGAAGATCCAACGGCAGACACGTGGTCGGGTGATCTAAGTGCCCTATAGAGAAAGTACTCCCGATTCAGCGACAAGGGTCAGTCGGGATGTTGCTAGAAAGATTAAAGGTCACATGATGACGGTTAAGAAAAGTCAAAGGGATCAGTGCTGTTTTCTCCCGAATTGGCGACTAAGTGTGGTCGTGTGATCTCGAGACGGGGAGATAGCATCTGGTGATCAAGCGACGAGCCGTAATGGTTAAAGGAGGCAGTTAGGCACTGGGTCGCTAGAAGAAAGGTGAGTTAAGTAAAAAGAATTACGACTTTGATTTCACACAGTCGGGTTGTCGCTGGATCTGGCTCGGGTTAAACAGAGGTAAAAAGTGCTTTGTCACCTAGTCTAGAGATTAAACCCTGGTTAAGAGGAAGTGCCCGCGACAAGGAGACTAGCCGTTGGTCGCGTGGTCGCGAGACTTTGAATTTGAATATTTGGCGGCAGTTTTTGCACTGTGATTGCTTGGCAGCCATGGTTCCTCCGTGCTCATGTTCCAGGGGTGATCAAAAGGGTTTAGATTGCAGAGGGCCATGCATAGTGAGTCTGTTGATCCCTGGAATAAATTTGTTCGCCGTCAGTTAAAGGAACAGAAGATTCAGGGACGTGCTCAGGGAGATACAGAGTCCAATCACGAAGTTATTGCTCTCTTAGTTGTAGTTGGCAGAAGGCCATGGTCGTGATCGAGGACTCAATGATGAATTGAGCGGCGGCCATCAAGGGTCACTTCCCGTCCTGGGGGACTGTGATCAGTTGGTGAGCATTCATGATAGAGGGTTACTTGCAGAGTATAACTGATGGATCCAGGTTGCTTGTTCACGATGCATAATCAAGTATAGGGATGGGCGCAAGTTAAAGGAAATATGATCTAATCGATTCACCTTGATACACATTTATGACTAGATTAGATTTTGTACTAGGGTCAATTATTACATTGTAAATCTGTAACCCTAGCTAGGTTTTGGACTCCTGCCTGCGTGCATGGGGGTATAAAAAGTTTTTGAGAGCCTTAGTGCTCAGATTTTGGCATTTTGTAAAGAGAATTTGTTCTCTCTTGGAGTTATCTGTGGCATTCTTTCTGCCCTCTGGCTTTTACATTGTGTAATTCTCTCATTGATCATACAAGCATTCTGGAAGTACTTTGTGATAATTCTTCATATCCCTATGCTTCCTTGTTTGTATCATCTCTTATTGGATCAAAGTTTATGAATGCTGATTAATGGATATTGGGGTTGCTAGTTCCTCTCATTTTCTGCAATTCTGTGTGTTATTGTGTCTGATCTGATTTAGATGTTTTGTGGGTATACTTCAGCCCCTAGCAGTCTTGTCTCATTCCTACACCTAGTTGCAGAGAAGGATGTTTGTTTGCAGGTCATAGGTCGAGTCTTTTGTTCAGGCCTTCCTATGAAATACTTATGCAGGCCTATCTAGTGAGTTGTGACTTGTTAGACCTGTTTCCTCTGTTAGTCTCATTCCTCTATACTGAGATCCAAGCCCTAATTTTGGTGCATCACCTAGTAGGTAGTTTGCTTTCATTCATTTCCCTTTCAAGCAATCCTTCTATCCCTTTCCCTCAAAGATTTACTTTCCTGTTAAGAAGCAAATTAAGGTGATTATCCAAGAGGAACCAGCCTAGAACCTGGAGGTCTCATCTCCATTAGCATAAGGTCCCACAACCTTGAGATGATTCCCATGTTATACTGGATTATCAAGACCAAGAGAGCTTGAGATCAGAGGCGCAAATTCAGTGTATAAAAAATACCAATAAGTATCCCTATTTTCTAACCACTAGGGTGGATGCCTAGGAATTTGTGTTCAATGTGTATGAACATATGTACCAATAGTGACCCAAATCTAAAGGTTTTCAATTTGTCTTTCTTTACCAGTTTTAAATTCTCCAGAAATTGTTGTGCTAACACTTCACATAGGTTATATTTTACATTTTATTTCACCTTTCTCCATGCCATCATGATAACTCATGCTGATACCAAATTAGGTCTACTGTTGTAGTAGAATTTATAGCCAAGTATCATATAAAATAGTCTCACATCTTGTTGAAAGATGTCATTCACAGTCATTGCTCGCCTGTACCATTTAGAGTGAGTTAGGGTTTTGACTTGCTTCTTCACATGTTTTCTGCAACAAGAATTATTCCTATATTGTCGAATCCAATAATCTCATGAATTAAATCACTGCAAATCATCACTGGCTGCTCTCTTATCAAAATGAACTGATAATGTATTATGATCAATAATATCTTGAACCATTCTTCTTCATCGAATTCATACAAATTGAGAATTTTCATAATGCTCAACTGATCAATATGTTTGTATTCATCTCTCATAATTCCTTTATTAGTCATATACTCCATCTCAGTAGAAATATCATTAGTACCTAGTATATCATACTTACAATGAATGTAAGCCCTAATATCTTCTACGTGTAAAACTTCGTAGGGTGTTAGAGAAAATGCTCCTTTGGGGTCTTCTTCACAAGACTTGAATGGATGTTTCTTGAACTTATATCTAGGTTGATCTACAACATCATAAATAATAGATGCATCCATAGCTAGATGATGTAAATACCTCTTTCATGCTGAATTCTGAGTTTTTGCTTCAATCGATCACGCAAGGCAAATGTAGGACAGACTGAATCTCTCTTCTCTTTGATATCCTTAGGTCCCTCTTCGTCAAATGGTAAGGAAATAGATCTTCATATGGCACTTTATACAATGTTTAAGTTATAAAAAATTTCACTTTACCTAATACTCTCCTATCAGCTATAGATCTCATGATAAAAATATATGCATCGGCTGGTGTTGCACTCTTAACTGTATACTCCATGATGTCATCCATGTTCATACCTAATCTCACATGAGCTTAATCCACAAGTTATGAGGCGGGATATATTCTGATGTCTTTATTCGATGCTCCCCTTAAGGCCATGATCATCCAATTAGGTCGATTATGGTTTACCACCATCAGGCGAAGATCTAGTAGCATCTATTGTCTCTCCCTAAACCAATGTCTCACTTGTTTATTTGATCTTCCATATCTTATGATTTTTTTTATCCTCTTCTTTATTAAAACAACTATCAAAATCATTCTTTTAATCTGTAACACTCTTACCAATATTATTTCCATTCTTCTGTGAATTCATAGGAGGTGGTACTCTTCTATTGTTTACTCCATTATACATGCAAAACTTCTCTACATGACCTAGATTATTGCATTTGTAACATATAGGAGGTCTTTTTTCCCTATTTACTTGCAACTTACAGTACTTTGCAATGTGTCCAATGTTATTACATTTGTAGCATGTAGGTTTCACTGTAGGTTCTCTTCCATTGTCTTGTCTATATCTCGAATGATTAGGTTTCCTGGATTCTTCTTTCTTGTACCCATATCCATTACAATTAAAAAAATAACCAGAGAAGGTCTTAAAAGGGGCATTAATTCTACAATCTATTTTCATGTGTCCAAACTTGTTACAACCAAAGCATCTACCTCTGAAAGGTCTGATCTTCTCTCTAGGTTCTTCAATAGTAGGTTTTTCAGCATCAATATTTGCATCAGATTTCTCTTCCTAATTCTTTGAGTATTCAAATTCATTGAAGCCAATACCAGTCATATCACCTTTAGGTTTCTATCTATCTCTTTGTTCATCGATCAAATCACTATTGGTGTGCAGTTTCTCAATGTGTTTCATTGCCTCAACAAGTTCACCTTTTATAATCTAATTGTATTTCTCCAGTTCTTGATAATTGCTCTTGTAGTTTTTAGCCTCATTCTTTATTTTTTCTAATGCATTATTCAAATTTTCTTCAGTCTTCTTCTTAGCATCCTTTTGTAACTAAATCTCTTTAGCCATAGCTTCATTCTCAAGTTTCAAAGTTTCATTTTCATCTTCAAGTTGCTTCATGTGATCTGGATTATATTTGTCTAAATCTTCTTTTATCTGAACCACAAGATCCTTTCTCTGACTTCTAGAAAGTTCAAGCTGGTCTCTGAGTTTCTTTATAAACTACTCAGCTCTTCGCATGTTGAATCTTAATTCTCCATTCTTTGAGTTTTCTTTGTCAAGGTCATCTAGTGTAGCATCAAAGTTTTCTTGCAAACTATCCAAATCCATTATGATCTCCCTTAAGTTGTTAGACTTTCTCTCCAAGGGCCAAAATCTCTGATACCAATTGTTAGGATTAAGTAATACCGAGAGGGGGGGTGAATTAGTATTACATGACTTATTAAAAATTTTCAACCAATTAAATATTAACCATATACTTGAAAAAATGAAAAGAACATAAGAAAATAACACAGTACTCATAACACCATAGTTTGTTGATGAGGAAACCTTGGCCAAGGGAAATCCTTGGTGGGGATGGTACCCACAAGCATGCACTAAAGTATAGTGTCCCTGTTAGGAGACCTAGCCCTGTTAGGAGCTGAATATTACATAGTAAATTTCCTTGTTAAAGAAATAATAACCCTTTTAAAGGTATACAACACCCTGTTAGGGGCCAACTGAGCTTACAACTCTTACAATGTAATTCTATTACAAAATGTTCTCAGTAATGAACAAAACAAGCATCTCTAATTCTTAGATAGTTCCTAATCATAACTCATCAATGATCTCTGTCATCTTCTGCTCTGCCATTCAGATGTACTCAAAACATATCATCCATCCAATCATCTATCATTCTTCGCTCAACAAAAATATATCCATATATATAGTTGGCTCTCAATACAAAATATATTTAATAAAAAAAATATAAAATTCATAGTCGACACTCTTACATAGTCAAATTATAGGTTAACAATGACTATAATCCAACTTTAATTTCCAGGAGTCCGCGTTATAATCTCTGAATCATCACTTCTGTCCAACTGCTCTGTATCACTATTCTAATGTTTTCTATCTGTTTTCAAATCTCTCTAACTTTTTGTAAACATTACAAAAAAAAATTGATCCTAGGTGGAGGTCACACATACCCCATACTATATTCTTCTAATCTCACTTCCCATAATTCATCGATCTCAATCTTTGATACCCAAAATACATTTGTATCTCTACTTCTATACTTAGTCAATTTCAGAGTCACCAAAACTCAACTTTATGGGAATAGATCTGTAACCCAGATGTGTTTTCATAAATTAAAACCAAAAATTTAATCACATCATACAAAATAGCTCACTTTCCAAAAGCTTCTTTCTACTATGGTTGTCAAGATGCAGGGATAAACTCTGTCTGGCTCACCCTTCTAGAAAACCTCTCTTTGTCTATCCCTTTAGAGGTGGGATCCTCCCCTATGGAGGTGGAGACGAGCTTCATAGTTGAGTTTTTTTTTTGGTGGGTGTTATTTCTTGGTTGTTTTTGGGTAATCATGGGTTCCATTTAAAAAACCATCTTTAAGGTTTGGGGAGCCTTGAAAAACCCCATTTCTTCTTTGGTTCAATTGGAGTATAAATATTTATTCTTACTGTGTTGGATGCTATGAGTGATGGTTTTGGGATCCACTTCAAAACACATACTATAGGTTTGGTGAGCCTTTCAAAACCCCATATTTTTAGCCTATTCTTTACTTCTTAATCTCTTGAGGTTATTTATGTTAGTAATAACTGAGAGATGGGGGTGAATCAATGGCCTCAAAAATATTCCAATAATCAACCCTTAAAACTTAGTAACACAATATTATACCTCTAGTTATCTTCATTTTGATAAGATGAATGCCTCCAAATAATTTTATCAAATAACTACTCCTTGGAATACTTTGTAAAACCTTCTACTATATGTTTACCGAAAAGCAGTCTGTTAATTTACCAAAAGACGACAAATTATCTAGAGTATACCAATTAATCTATTTAAGCTATGTGTAATGCAAAACACTAAAGTAATGACTCATAAACACATTGACACATGTATTTTTAACGTGGAAACCCTGTTAAGGTAAAAACCACATGGGACCGTTAAACCAAAATTTTCACTCTTATGAAGTGAGCTTGGTGAAGAGTGAACCCTGTTAAAGGTTACAAACACACTGTTAAGTTTGACCTTGTTAGAGGATTTAAAAGTCTATTTTGTCACTTGATATCAGGCATCTCTATGCTACCATCCTTGATCAAACACTCACTTGTCCTGTCAATAGGTATCTGTCCAATCTCATGCTATCTTCATGATAAAAATTTTTGATACTCCTTGGGATGTATTTCAATATCGAAAGGATCTTTAAATCCTGCTCAGTTAAGATACTTTTTGAATAAATGGTTAAACTGAAATAGTATGATATGTTCACATATATTTTCAGATCTATTGTAATCTTATAAAACTATTCTGATCAATATATTTTAGTTTATACCTTTTCTCTGCTTTGATTCTTCTTGGTGATGTTGTGCTCTATTGCTTGGTTTCCGTAGGAAAATTTAGCACTTTCCTTAGCTTGATTGATTAGGACTGTATGAACTTTCTCTTCATCAATTTCTCTTTAGGATCCTCTTTTTCATTCTACTCCCCACACCAATTCATAATGAATTGATTTATCTCTTTATAGACATGATATCGTCGTTGTTAGGTTCTTGATCTTCTTGATCTTGGTGTAATCCATGATTCTTTCCAATTAGATTTAAAGAAAAACTGTTGTTTTATCTCGCTAAGATCTTCTTGCCAACTGGACAAAATAGATTTAAATCCATTACTTATCTATGGCTTTATCTTGTCGATGAAAACAAATATAACTACTAGTTAACTCTATATTTAGCTCTACCAGCTAGATATTTTTTTGTTTATGAAGTCAATTTAATTTTGGTGTTTAACTCTTTGATAGCGTCGGTCAACACTCCAGTTCTCCTCGGGCTTCTCTGTCGATTTATACTATGTTTCTAGCCGTCGGTTATGATTGTGATTCTCCTTGTCGGTAATGCTCACTGATATTCTTGCTTGGGCATCATTGTGACTTGACTGTTGGTGATCTTTGTTGGTTAGGTTTCACTGACCGTCGGTGTTTGTAGTCACATAGTGTATACTTGTCTTTTATGCATTACAGAAAGCATAATCTTTATCTCTCCAATTCTTTGAAGTCTTTGACACTTTAATTATAACTGATTAGATTACATGAAGTTGACATCAATGACAATATAATCCATTAACTAATTTAATGTCTTGCATTATCTTTCTTCATTTTGGTGATCAACTTAACATATTCAAACATTCAATCAGTTACATGTCATCAATCTCTCTTTTTGGCATTGATGACAACATACTACATTATCATACTATACTATCACTAATACAATATGAAATATACAGTTTCATAAAGATTTCCTAATGTAACTATTACAAATGTCTAGCTCTTGGTAAGCTCAAAAATAGCTTAGATTTGTTTCATGCAGAGTGGTTGTCTTTAATCTTTAATCCCTTCTCTTGATAGATGTATCATTTGATATATTTGTTTTGATATGTGCTCTGCCTTGACTATTCCTCTTCTTGATAATCTCTTTTTCCTTTGACAACAATCTTTCTCTTTTTGTCTAAACTCTCTCCCTTTGTTACTTCTCTCCCTTAGATGGATATTTCATGTGTAATCAATTTCTCTCCCTTAGAATATTGATTAACTATTTCTTCTAATTCTTAAGAACTTCTCTTCATGGATAATGGTATTATTTCTCCCTTTATGTGATATGGAATCATCTCTCCTTTTGATAATGAATATCCTTGATGATAATGAGATAATTATCTCTCTTTGACAACAATGCCAAACAAACATACTTCTCCTTGTTTTATCATCTATATCATGTTCCATTTCTTTGCATTATATATTCCTTGAATTTTGCTATCCATTAGCAATACAATGTCTCTATTTTTTGGAGTAGATATATACCTTGCTATGTACAGATATATATTTTTCTATTCATCTCAATGTTTGCATCAACATGACTGATCTTCAAATTTGGTATAGGCTCATGCAACCTCCTAGTCAGATTACTGACTGATAGATAAGGTTTGAAACCCCTAGTCTTTGTCTCAGATACTCAAATGTATCCTTCGGTAATGTCTTGGTGAATATATTAGCTAACTGTTCCTTTGATTGAACATATTCTAGTGTCACTTCCTTTTCTTGCACTTGTTTTCTTAGATAGTGATACTTGATAGCAATATGCTTAGTCTTAGCATGCATGACTGGATTCATAGAAATTTTAATTGCACTAGTATTATCACAATAGATAGTTACTAGTTCAATGATCTTCATATTCATACCTTCCAGCAATTTTTTGATCCATGCAATATTGGAGCAATTTGCAGAAATAGCTACAAATTCTACTTTTGTAGTAGACTGAGAGATGAATCCTTGCTTCTTTCTGATCCATGTGACAATCCTGTCACCCATTAAGAATGCGCCTCTAGTTATGTTTTTTCATTCATCAATGTTTCTAGCCCAATCAACATCTGTATAGACTTGTAGCTCAAATTTTCCTTCTCTTTTGTACCATAAGCCATAGTCCTTGGTGTTCTTCTGATATGTCAAAATTCTCTTGATAGCTGTCATATGTGATTCTTTGGGATTAGCAGAGAATCTTGCAACTATCCCCACTGCATGTGCTATATCTGGTCTGGTATGAACAACATACATAAATTTTTCAATCATAGATCTATATAAGGTTTGATTTACCTCATTGGATTTGTCTTCTTTTGTCAGCTTACATCCGGTAGCCATAGGTGTTCCAAATGGTTTGGAATCTTCCATCTTGAATATCTTTAGCACTTCCTTGATGTATTTGGAATTAGTGATGTATATGCCTGCATCTTGTTGAAGAATTTGTAGACAAAGAAATAATTTGATCTCTCCAAACATAGACATTTCAAATTCCTCCCTCATTTCATTAGCAAAGGATTTGTATAACAATTCATTTCCCCCAAAAATGATATCATCAACAAACATTTCAGCAATAAGAATATTACCATCGGTATCTTCTTTTAAGTACAAATTTCTATTTTCACTTGTTCTAACAAGTTTTATGCTAATGAGATATGAGTGAAGTCTTTCATACCAGGCTCTCGATGCTTGTTTCAATCCATAAAAGGCTTTGTGTAGTCTACATACCATGTTTCTCTTGTTTGGATCAACAAACCCTTCTAGTTGTTCAATGTATACCTCTTCTTCTAGTATTTCATTTAGGAATGCATATTTTACATCCATTTGGTATACCTTGAATCCTTTAAATGCAACATAAGCAAGTATGATTCTAACTCATCCTAGTCTAGCAATGGGTGCAAAGGTTTATCCATAATCATTACCTTCTTCTTGTGCATATCCCTTGCATACTAATCTTTCTTTGTTTCTAGTGACTTCTCCATTCTCATTTAGCTTATTTCTAAATATCCATTTGGTACCGATGACATTCTTGTCATCTGGTCTCGGTACTAGTGTCCATGTATTGTTCTTCTCAATCTGTTTTATTTTCTCATTTATAGTACTGAGTCATTCTTTATTCTCAAGTGCATTATCAACAAATTTAGGCTCAAAATCACAAAGTAAACATCTGGTGCTAAGTGTCTTACTTCTTTTTCTTGTTCCAACCTTCTTGTCTCCTATGATTTGGTTTTGTGTATGATCTCTTTTGACATACTTGGAAAGTTTTGGCTTAGCTCTGTGTTCTTCATTCGAATCATCTTCTTCACCTTCATTCTCATCTCTATTGTTCAGAACATCATCTTGAGGATTATCCTGATTGTTGATAATTGTAGCATGATGCTCAGGTGCAATGTTCTAATGCTCAAGAGTGACACTTTTGCTCAGGTATAGTGTCAGGTTCTGTATAAACAAACCTTTTCTAGTCCTCTGGTTCTTTTTTTCTTTCCTTATCATTCTTTTCTACAAATTCATCTATTTTCACATTAGCACTTTCAATGATTTTGTTAGATGAATTGTTAAGATATTTATAAGCCTTTATTTTGGTTGAGTACCCTAGAAAGATAGCTTCTTCACTTTTGTAGTCAAGTTTTCCATTTCTATCATCCTTCAATATATAACATTGACTACCAAAGATTCTGAAGTAACTTACATTGGGTGTATGACCATACCAAAGCTCATAGGGTGTCTTCTTTGTGTCCTTCTTCAATTGTACTCTATTTAGTGTGTAGACAACAACACTGACAACTTCCCTCCAGAAAGTTTGAGTGATGCTTTTCTCAATCATCAATGTTCTTGCACAGTCAACAATTGATCTCTTTCTCCTTTCAGCAATTCCATTTTTCTGTGGTGTTCTCGGTGCAGAAACCTATCTTTTAATTCCATGCTCATTGCAATAGTTAGTGAATTCATCTGAAGTAAATTTCCCTCCTCTGTCTAACCTTAAAAATTTCAATTTATTTTCACTTTTGTTTTCTACCATTGTTTTATACCATTTAAACATCTTAAATGCTTCTGATTTATCTTTTAAAAACATGATTGTCATCATTCTAGAAAAGTCATCAACAAAGAGAATAAAATAACTATCTCCATAATAGCTCTTTGTCGTCATGGGTCCACATAGATCTATATGGACTAATTCTAGAATTGCAGTAGATGTATGGGTTTTACTCTTGAAACTAGACTTTGTCATCTTACCTTTTTGACTATTCTTTCACATGGTATGCTCAGGATTAGTCATTGTCGGTAAGGCTTTGACATTCCTTTTATTTCTTATCTTTATCATTTTTTCAAAGTTCACATGACACAATATTTTTTGCCACAACCATATGTCTCCATTTATAGCCATCAAACAAGTGGTGTTAGTGTCATCAAGATAGAAAAAGGTTACCTTTTGTCTTCTCACTGGTACCAATCAATCTACCTGATTCATTGTAGATCTTTACCTTCTTATTTTCAAAAGATACTCTGTGACCTGAATTGTTCAACTGAGAAACACTTAACAAATTGTAATTCAGTCCTTTAACCCAGTAAGCATTTTTACATTTAATCAGGTTATTCAACATTATGGTTCCTTTACCTTCAACTAGACAAGGTGTATTATTTCTCATTCTTACTGAACCACCATTATAGTATTCAAAAGTATCAAAATGTTTTTTATCACCAGTCATATGGCGAGTGCAACCACTATCTATGATCCAAACATCATTTTTACTAACATTAGATATGAGTGCAGTTTCTACATACCTTTCTTCATCTTCATCTGAGTCATCCTTCATGGATACAAATACCATCTCGATGTCTTCTTCTGATTCGGTGTCATGTCATCAACTGTGTTTTATGCTAGGTAACAAGATTTCTTCCATTTGTCCTTGTAGTCTCGGGTATCTCTCTTGTCAGATTGTCAGTTGCTCTGGTAATCTCCATTTTCACCTTTATCAAACTTCTCACATAATCTATCATTTCCTCTATCATCTTTTCTTTGGTTTGGGAATCTTGCAACAAAGTGTCCAACCTCTATACAATTGAAACATACAAGTGGTAATTTACCTTTGTATCTACCTTTGCATCTCTGTAATCTTCTTTCCATAAGTTCTTCAATCTCATCAAGTCCTTTCTCCTCATTATCACTGTCACTATCATTTCTAACAACATGTCTATGACTTGAGTTACTTATCTTTAGAGAAGATTTGAATGCAGATTATATGGATTGTAAGACACTATTATCAAATTTTTTCATCTCAAATTAAATTAGTCTACCAATCAGACTATCTAGAGTAACTATATTGTTTGCAACTGCTCTCATTTCATGAATAACACAAACTCTAATAGCATAAATAGGCAATAAGGTTCTTAATATTTTTCTTACCACTGTCTCTTCTTCAAGTACACCTCCAACTCCTCATATTGCATTTACTACCTCTTTGATTTTGCAGCTATACCGAGTAATGTTTTCTCCTTCTTTCATCCTTAGGTCATCAAACCTCCCTCTTAGGCTTTCTGCCTTTACTCTTAGTACATTGGCATCTCCTCCATGTAAAAGCTTCAACTTATCCCACATTTGGTTTGTAGAGGTGTAGGTTTTGACATCTTCAAACTCAGCATCGAAGAGTGATGATGCAAGCTCTATCATCATCTAGTTATGCTCATGCTTGACTCTTAATTGCTCAAGAGTATAAGGTCCTATAGGCAACACATATTCAGTATCTAAGTATTGAACAATATCATTTCCAATACCTAATAAGTGGAGTGTTATTCTACTTTGTCATGATGCAAATTTGTATTTATTCAACTTGTGCACATCTCGTCTATTCATCTTGTGATCTTTTTCTTGAGCTGTTAAACTCCCTTTCTAAGCACACAAGCTCTGATACCAATTGTTAGTAATAACTAAGAGAGGGGGGTAGGGGGGGGGGGTGAATCAGTAGCCTCAAAAATATTCCAATAATCAACCCATAAAACTTAGTACCAC
>MU226000.1:3798892-3814606 GCA_018584345.1 Thuja plicata
GGGGGGGGGGGGGGGGGGGGGGGGGGTGAATCAGTAGCCTCAAAAATATTCCAATAATCAACCCATAAAACTTAGTACCACAATATTATACCTCTAGTTACCTTTATTCCTATAAGATGAATGCCTCCAAATACTTTTATCAAATTACTACTCCTCAGAATACTTTGTAAAACCTTCTACTATATTTTTACCGAAAAGTAGTCTATTAATTTAGCAAAAAAAGTAAATTATCTAGAGCATACCAATAAATCCATTTAAGTTATGTGTAATGTAAAACACTAAAGTAATGACTCATAAACACATTGACACATGGATTTTTAACATGGAAACCTTGTTAAGGGAAAAACCACTTGGGACCAGTAGTTCCCAAAATTTTCACTCTTCTGAAGTGATCTTGGTGAAGAGCCCACCATGTTAAAGGTTAAAACCACACTGTTAGGTGTGACTTTGTTAGAGGATTTAAAAGTTTAGTCTATCACTTGATATCGGGCATCTCTATTCTACCATCCTTGATTAAACACTCACTTGGCCTGTCAATAAGTATCTGGCATCTCATGCTATCTTCATGATCAAAATTTTTGATACTCCTTGGGATGTATCTCAATATATAAAGGATCTTTAAATCCCACTAGGTTAAGAGACTTTCAACATCAATGGTTAAATTGAAACAGTATGATCTATTCACATATACAACTTATACTGTAGATTTTTCAGATCTATTATAATCTCATAAAACTATTCTGATCAATATATCTCATTTTATACCTTTGCTCCACTTTGATTCTGCTTAGTGATGTTGTTCTTTGTTTCTCGGTGTCCGTAGAAAACTTTATCTCTTTCCTTAGCTTGATTGATGAGGACTGTACATGAAGTTCCTCTTCATCATTTTCTCTTTAGCATCCTCTTTTTCATTTTACTCCCCACACCAATTCATAATGAATTGAGTTGTCTCTTTATAGACATGATATCACCATTGTTAGGCTCATGATCTTCTTGATCTTGGCATGATCCACAATTCTCACCAATTAGATTTAAAGAAAAACTCATGTTTTATCTCGCTGAGATCTTCTTGCCAACTGAACAAAACAACTTAAAATCCATTACTTATCTATGGCTTTATCTTTTTGATGAAAACAAAGATAACTACCAGTTAACTCTATATTTAGCACTGCCAGCTAGATATTTTTTCATTTATGAACTCAAGTTAATTTTGGTGTTTAACTCTTTGATAGCATCGATCAACACTCCAGTTCTCCTCAGGATTCTCCGTCGGTTTACACTATGTTTCTGGTCATCGGTTATGCTTGTCATTTTTCTCATCCGTGTTCTTTCTCAGACATCACTGTGACTTGACTGTGGGTGATCTTTGTCCATTGGGTTTCACTGACCATTGGTGTTTGTATTCACATAGTGAATACTTGTCTTTTATGCTTATAGAAAGCATAATCTTTATCTCTCTGATTCTCTGAAGTCTTTGAAACTTTGATTATAATTGATTAGATTATATCAATTTGACATCAATGATAATACAATCCATAAACTAATTTAATGTCTTGCATTATCCATCTGAATTTTGGTGATCAACTTAACATCTTCAAAAATTCAATTAGTTACATGTCATCAATTTATGATAAGGTTAGGGGAGCCTATGAAAACCACTTAGGGTTTCTCTCAAGTTATGGGTGCCTGGTTAAACCCATGGTTTTCTATATTTAAGGTTTATGGACCCTTGTAAAATCATAATCCATGATTGTTTAGGCTTAGCCATGTAGCTACTTGTTAGAATTTAATCTTTCATTTGTGAAATTTGTAACTAAAGGATAAACCAAGGTATCCTATATTGTATTTTTCCTATAGTCCAAGTAGGAGGACATGTCACATTTTTGTAATTCCTTTAATAAGAAAATTAGATATTCCTCCTTAAGAGGAATCTCATATTTGGCACACACACACAATGTGAATGTGGCATTCATAGAAGATGGGAGTTACATGCAAACTCCTCTACTCATCTCTATTTAAGAGATGCCTCTCACACACTTGTTGAATAATCTTCTCTCTTTTCTCTCTTGTTACCCTAACTTGAATAGTAGATGACATTATTTTTTTGGCTAGGTCCTTGGTTTGTGTTTCTATGTTTCTTTGTTTTAGGTGAATCTTCAAGGCCCACTTATGGAATCACTTCCTCTTCACATGTCCTATAACTTCAAGATGACTACTTCAAGACTTGAATCAAGACAATCAAATTTCTTCCTTATATTGAAGATCAAGTTGCATATTTTGAAAAGAGACATTTCATTCTCATTGTAAAAATTTGGGTTTAATTCCCTTATTGTAAACTCCCCAAGTAAAGATTAAAGGGGGGTGTTAGAATTTAATCTTTTCTTGGTGAAATATGTAATTAAAGGATAAACCAAGGTATCCTATATTGTATTTGTCCTTTAGTCCAAGTAGGAGGACATGTCACATTTTTGTAATTCCTTTAATATGGAAATTAGATATTCCTCCTTAAGAGGAATCTCACATTTTCAACACATACAATGTGAATGTGGAATTCACAGAAGATGGGAGTTAAATTCAAACTCCTCCACTCATATCTATTTAATAGATGCCTCTCACACACTTGTTGAATAATCTTCTCTCTTTTCTCACTTATCCTCACATTCTCAACTTTCTCTCATTATTGTATTGAGCTTATTGATATCATTCTTTAGGCTTTGTGTCATATTCATATTATTCACAAGGGGTTTTTCCATGTTTTTTCCCCTTTCAAAATCCTTGAGTTCTTTTCTTGGTTCTTGGAGCATTTTGGTGAACTCATGGTTGATCTCTCTCTCTCTCTCTCTCTCTCTCTCTCTCTGGTAAATCTCTTCCATTAAATACTCTCTTGGATTCTTTCCTTATCTTTTTCATTTTACTTTATCTTTTTAACACTACTCAACTGGTGCTTTATTTGTTGATATCATTCTAGGTTGTTGTCTTGGTCCCGATGGATCTCTATTTTTATATAATTTAATATCTCATGTAGTTACTGGTTATAGGTGGGCTCTAGAACCCTCTCAAAATCTAGTTATTATTGGGTTTTGAGATCCAATAAAAATTTATTTTCCCTTAATAAAAAACATTGTTTAAATCTAATTAAAAGCTAAACATAGCTCTAATTGAATTTTAATAATTTGACTATAGCCATAACCCTAACCATAAATTCAACCCTATTTTGTCTATTACCTTAATAATAAAATAAATAAATATTAAACGTAATTTTTATTAAACTCTAACTAAAATTAATCACTAATCCTAATTAAAAACTATCCTGAAGAAAATTATAACCTATCCCTAATTAAACCATAAACCTAATCATAATCCTTTTTTAACCCTAATCTAACCCTAATACTAGCCTTTATCCTAAACCAATACTAACCTTTACTAAATCCAAACCCTAATTAATCTCTATCCCTAAGCTTGACACCAATCCTATTCGAATCAGAACCTTGTTTATAACTATAGACCTAATTAAATTGTAATATTTTTAACCCAAACCCAATTTTTACCTTAATCTAAACCATAGTAGTAATCCTAATTGAAACCTATACCTTATCCTAATTTAATCATAACCCTATTTAAATAGTAAAATCTATCATAACCTAACCCTAATAAATCCTTATATCATTTTTATGACTTGCATGTTACCATACATTTACAGTTGGATGACTAGCATTAAATGATAACATAGAGTGTAATAATTGAGAAATTATACTTTTTTGGAAATTTTAATGTTTATTTTTAATTATTTCTAATTTTTTTTTATAATTTAATTAATTTATGTTTTATTTATATGTGTCTCAATATTTTATTAACTTAGTTTTTAATGTTATTATTATAAGTGAGAGGATGAGGAATCCCTAGTTTCATATAAAAGGTCACTTGCCCATGTAAGCACAAAAAATGTAAGTGTGCTCCTAAACTTGTTATTCTCTAACCCTAACAAAAATTGTAACAGGTTTTAACTAATAAAAACTCAAAAAATAAGCCTAATTAAAAGATAAACTTAATTAAACAAAAAATATTATTGAACTTTAGCCCTGATTGAACTCTAAACACAATCCTTATTGAACCTTAATCATAGTTAAATTGTAACTCTAGCAATAATCCAAATTAAAATGCTAACCTTAATCTTAATATTAATTGAGCCCTGACCCTATTTTAACCTAATTAAATCCTAACCTTAATTATTATTAAAATCGAACCCAATTAAACCATAACCTCGACTAAAGACTAATATTGATTAAAGTATAAACCTAGCTTTAATTAAACCCTAAGCATAATCATAACCTTAATTAAACTACAAACCTATCTCTCATCGAAAACCTTAACAAAATTTATCCTAACCCTAACCTTAATTGAATCAGAGACCTAATAGTAACCCCTACTCTAATTCATTCCTAACCCTAATTAAATCCTAAGCATAATTAAAATCTAACAAATGACCCTAACCCTATTTAAACCCAAACTGTGATATGAACTCTAAGCTTTACCATATGACCCTAATCGTAACCCTAATTGAACCCTAACTATAATAATACTAAGCAAATAAGTAACTATAATTAAATTGTTACCCTAATTAAACCATAACCATGTAATATTTGCCCTAATGCTAACTCTATGTATAATTAAACCATAATCCTAATCATAACCAAGGTACTAAACCCTAACCTTGATCTTGACTCAACACTAACTCAAATTTAATTATTTCCCTAACCCTAATTAAAGCTCAGTGCAAACCCTAACTCTCAACCTTAATTGAACCCTAATCATAACCCTTAAACCAACATAAGTTTAATCCTAGTTGAATTTTACCCCTAATCCTTAGTAAGCCCTAAATTTAATTGAGTCCTAATCCCAACCTATATCCTAGTAAAATTGTAAACCTATCTTTGAGCCCTAATTGAACCCTAACCCTACACCAACACTAACCCTTAACCTTATTTTACCTAAACCCTAATCCTCACCGTAATTTAACCCTAATAGAATTGTAAAGTAGTTTTAACCTTAATCCGATCCCAATCTCTAACACTAACCTTTACTCTACTTGCACGCTAACCATAATTACATCCTAAGGTTAATTGAACCCCAATATTGACCATAATTCTATTTGAATGACAACTATAATCCTAACCCCGCTTGTATCCTAACTCTAGTAGTAACCATGATTGAACCCTATACCACACCCTAATTTAATCATAATCATATTTTGATGGTAACCTCTATAAAACCCAAACCATAATCAAACCCTTGATCATTTCTAAGATTTGCGTGTTCACATACATAATGCACTATTAGATCAATTATATATTAGAACATAGATTGTAATTGCTAAGGAATAATATTCATTTAATATTAAAATTGATTTCTTACAATTACTAAATACTCTTTTATATATATATATATATATATATATATATATATAATTGTTGACCTAATTTTTATGTAATTATACAATGTGAGGCATTTCCTTGTCTCGTAAAGAAAAGGTAATCCTTCTATATTTAGTAAATCAAAAAGCTGCAATAAATGTAGAAAAAAATGTGTGAAGGAACAAAGCATTTTTCATTCTTAATCTCATTCACTTCGTATGGATCCATTTTTTTTAATTTACTAAATTTTTTTGGATTTTAAGATGTGTATTTCGTTGTCACATCTAGATCTTGAGTGTTTTAATTTTCAAGGGATATTGTATACCATATTGACTCTATTTTACTATTGACTACTCATTAGACCTTTTTTGATACATGATATTATATAGTTTAGATAATGGCTTATTTATTTTGACTTGTGATTATTATGCATTAGGAATAATGTTCTATGGTAATTGATTTGTGTTTAATAATGTGAGGTTAGTATTATGAATGTTAAATTTTTAAATGATTATTAAAAAAAAAATTGTAAATTTGAGTTATGGAGTATGATTTTCGCAGTAACATACTAATGAAAGTTAGAGTGTCATGAGTTTTAGGAAACTGTGAAAGTGAGAAAGGGGTTGCAATAGAGGTGGCTAGTAGTTTGGTGGAGGTAACGTGATGGAATTTGGCATACACTGCTTATGTACATTTGTATTTCCTATATATTTTAATAAAATACTAACACCAATTATGCAATACTTTTGTATTATGTGTACGAGTGTTTCTAAACAAGGAGTATCTAGCATGAATTTCATCCATTATTTCCTAAGTAAATAAATATGTATGATTATTAGAATATTTTGTAATTCTTAAATAAAAAAAAATTATTAATATAATTTGATATTAATAGATAAAAAAAGAAGCAAATATAACATACATTGGCATAAAATGGCTATTTTGTATGGTTATCAACAGATTTAGGTTGAGAGCAATTCTTTAAATATCAAGAATTGTCTCCAGACGACTCTGAAACCTAGTTGGAAAACTAATAATCTCATTTTTTATAGCCTTGAAATGCTTAAGAATTTTGATGAATTTATTATTTCCCTTGTCTAACGTGAGGGAAATAGGGTCGCTATATTTTTTTCCAACTATGGAGTTAATCAACCTTATACTTCTTATTCGCGAACAAATAACTATGTGCTTGTGGAAGCTAAAAATATTCTACATGATGATATTCAAACATTTCAAAGAGATAATGCTCTATTCTTTGATGACGATTTTTGTCTGCTTCATTGGGAACTAGAGATCAACTTGTTCGAAGCACATTATGAATTATAGAGGAAAGATATCTACGTATAAGATTTATTAGGTCACTGTAGTAGCCAATCTTTTCATCGCATGCTTTCTAGTCAATTTTTCCTTTCTTTTTCCCCTTTCTTCACAACATATTGGATTTATGGGTATTTTTGTAACTATTTGATGGGAGATGATAGAAATAGGTTTGAATCCACTTCTTGTGAGAAGTGGTAGAATCATCCATTAATAAGAGGGAAGCTCTCAGTAGGTGGTATTACCTCATTCCTAGAAAAATTGCATGGCTATGACCTATTGAAGAAAGGTATTTGTGAATGGGTGGAAGAATGACACTTTGTGTGCCTACAATGTGGAAATATCTGTTACTAAATTACCTAATTTCTAAAGTCATAGGCATGATTATTGAAGGAAAAAAGTTGTATCGAGATTGCAAAGATTTTGATGAGCCTGTCTCCTTTTTATTCATGGAAGATGAATGGGAAAATGTACAACAGATAATTGTTGGGGGTTACGAACATGGAAATATCAAACTCATTCGGGTGGAGGTGGAAGAATTTATTATGAGGTATCAACTTATGATTTTAAATCATTTTAGGTACAATAGGTTGGTCTCTATGCCCTACTACTTACTCTCTTGTCTTAATTCTGTATTAATGAGAATTAAAAATAAAAAAAATCTCGTATTCTTCACAAAGGGTTTATCCACACACACACACACACACATGTGTGTGTGTGTGTGTGTGTGTGCACGCGCATATACATATACACACGTACATATATATATATGTGTGTGTGTGTGTGTGTGTGTGTGTGTGTGTGTGTTTAGAATAACTGATGGGGGCGGGGGGTGAATCAATAGCCTCAAAAATTAGTCCTATAAATCAACCCAAAATTTTATACCACAAACATAAACCTCTAGTTATCTTCATTCCTACAAAATGTATGCCTTTAAATAATCTTATTAAATAACTACTGCTTGGATTATACTCTTTATTCTTTTTTCTTAAGCTTTACCAAATAGCAGTCTAGTCTTTACTGAAATATAGTAAATAACTTAGTGTTTACCAATCAATCCTATTTTAGTAATGTGCAAAGAAAAACATCAAAGTAATGAATCATATACACTTTTGACACATGGATTTTTAACATGGAAACCCTATTAGGGGAAAAACCACTTGGGGCTGATAACCCAAAATTTTTACTCTTCTGAATTGAGATCGGTGAAGAGCCAACCCTGTTAAAGGTTACAAACACACTGTTAAGTACGACCTTGTTAGAGGATTTAAAACTAATAGTTTGTCACTTGATATCTGGCATTCACTATGCTATCTTCATGAGAAACCTTTTGATACTCCTTGAGATGTATCTCAATATATAAAGGATGGTTAAATCCTACGATGTTAAGAGATTTTGTGAATCAATGGTTAAAATGAAACAGTAAATGATCTGTTCATAAATACAACTTAGTCTTGTAGATGTTTAGATCTATTTTAAGCTCATAATACCTCTTCTAATCAATGTTCTCTTCTGTTCCTTTGCTCAACTTTTTTTTTCTCGGTGAATGTTGTTGCTTCTCTATTGCTTGGTGTCTGCAGAAACCTTTAGCTCTATTCTTCAACTTGTTTGATCAAATCTATATGAAGACTTCTATCTTCACCAGTATTATCTTCAACATTCCTCTCTTTGCAATGAATTGGCTTGTCTCTTTTATAGACATGATTTCATCATTTCTAAGTCCTTGTCTTTCTTTTTCTTGACGTGATTCACAAATCTCGCCATTCTTCCTTTCAAGCTTTCTTTATTTTTATCCCATAGATTTTTTCTTGACAACTAGAATAAAACTAGCGTTAAATCTCTATCTTATCTCTAGCTTTTAACTGTTTGATGAAAATAATGTAATCAATCAGTTAACTCTATATTTAGCTCCTGCCAGCTAAGTATTTTGTCATTTCTGAACTTCAGTTTTGATTGGTGTTTAACTCCTTGTTTTCTTGGTTTTGACTTTGGTTGTCCTTGGAAATCTCTGTCTGTCGGGGTTGTCTGTCTGTCAAGCAACACTGTGACTTTTAGTTCTGCTCGAGTATCACTTTGGTTTTTCTCTATAATACTTTCTCGGGTATCTTTCTCATGTATCATTGTGACTCTTCTTGGGTTTCTCTATCTGTCAGTGTGCACTATCCGTCAGTGTTTGTTGTCACTTGGTGTATACTAAACTTTTATGCATTACTAATAACATAACCTTTATCTATTTGGTTCTTTGAAATCTTTCACAATATGTGTATGACCAATCAGAGTATATCACGTTGACATAAATAAAAAAATAATACATTATCTAATTTAATATCTTGCATTAACATTCTCCAGCTCGGTGATCAGCAACTTAACATTTTCAAACATTCAATCAACTATATCTCATCAATCTCTCCCTTTAGAATTGATGGCAACATACTACATTCTACCAATACAACATGAAATATATCAGTTGTATTTCATCAATCTCTACCAAACTTATTTTTCTATAACCAATACAAATGTCTGACTTTCGGTAAGCTCTTCTAGCTTAGAATTGGTTCTTGCAGAGTACTTTCTTCATTCTTTATTCCCTTCACTAGATAGAGGTAGAAAATTCTAATTTTGTCTCTCACTTTTTTATAGAATCTATTCTCCCTTTTCTGGACAGATATGCAGTGTTAACTTTTCCAATTCTCTCCCTTAGATGTTTCTTTGAATCTTTCTGTGTTGTTCTCTCTCCCTTTGACTGTTCCTCTTTTTGATGGATATTTCTATTTATATCTATTTTTCTTTTGACAATGTAATATATTTCTCTCAATATTCATTAAGTACATATTTCCATTTGAATACTTATGATAGATATTTCATATGGATATAATATCTCATTTAAGTCATCTCTCCCTTTCACAGCAATGCCAAACTAAATCTCTCTCTCTTTTTCATAATATATTCCTTACATTTCCTTACCATTTAGCAATACTATAACTCTGGTGTTCAGTGCAGATAAGTACCTTGCTTTGACTGATATATCTTTTCAGTCCATCTCTTAGCTTGCATCAACATGAATGATCTTATGATTATATGTAGGTTGATGCAGCCTCTTATTCAGCTTAGTGACCAGTAGACAAGGGTCGGACCCCTAGTCTCTTTCTTAGGTATCAAATGTATCTCTAGGCAATGGCTTTGTGAATATGTCCGCTAACTATTCCTTGGATTGAACATATTCTAGTATCACCTCTTTCTCTTACACTTGTTCCCTTAAGTAATGATACTTGATAGCAATATGCTTTGTCTTAGCATGCATGACATGGTTCTTTGAAATGTTGATAACACTAGTATTATCACAATAGATAATCACTGGTTGAAGAATTTTCATATTCATACCTTCCACTAACTATTTGATCCATGCAATGTTAGAGAAATTTTTAGTAGCAACCACATATTCTTCTTCTGCAGTAGATTGTGAGATGCATCCTTGCTCCTTACTTATCCATGTGACAAGTTTGTCACCCATGAAGAGTGCTCCTTGTGTTGTGCTCTTTCTATCATCTAAGTTTCTAGCCCAATCAGCAACTGTATAGACTTGAAGCTCAAATTTGTCTTCTCTTTTATACCATAAGCCATAGTCTTTGGTGTTATTTAGATATCTCAGAATTCTTTTGACAGCAGTCATATGTGATTCCTTGGGATTAGCAGAGAATCTAGCAACTATTCCAACTGCATGTGATATATCTAGTCTCGTATGTACAACATACATGATTTTTCCAATCATTGATCTCTATAGGGTCTGATTTACCTTAGTTGACTTGTCTTCCTTTATCATCTTGCATCTGATTTCCATAGGTGTTCCAATTGGCTTGGAGACTTCCATCTAGAATATCTTGAGAACTTCCTTGATGTATTTGGATTGTGTGATGTATATGCTTGCATCGTATTGAAGAATCTATAGACCAAGAAATAATTTGATCTCTCCAAAAATTGACATCTGAAACTCTTTGTTCATTTCAAAAACAAATGATTTTCATAACATATCATTACCACCAAATGTGATATCATCAACAAATATTTCAGCAATCAAAATGTTATCATCAATATCTTCTTTTAAATACATATTATTTTTTCACTTGTTCTTAAAAATCTAGTACTTATGAGATATGAGTGAAGTCTTTCATACCATGCTCTTGGTGCTTGTTTCAACCCATACAAGACTTTGTGTAGTCTACAAATCATGTTTCTATTGTTAGGATCAACAAACTCTTCTGGTTGTTCAATGTATACCTCTTCTTCTAGTATTCCATTTAGGAATGCAGATTTGACATCCATTTTGTATACCTTGAATCCTTTGAATGAAGCATAAGAAAGTAGATTTTTGACTCCTTCTAGTCTAGAAATGGGTGTAAAGGTTTCTCCATAGTCAGTACCTTCTTCTTGTACATACCCCTTGCATGCTAATCTTTCTTTGTTCCTTGTGACTTCTCCATTCTCATTTAGCTTGTTTTTGAATATCTTTGGTACCAATGACATTCTTGTCATCTGGTCTAGGTACTAATGTCCATGTTTTTTTCTTCTCAATCTGCTCTATCTCTTCATTCATAGTACTGAACCATTCTTGATTCTCAAGTGCAGTCATGACATATTTAGGCTCAAAATCACAAATTAAACATCTAGTGTTCAGTGACTTAATTCTTGTTCTCATTCCATCATTCTTGTCTCCTAAGATATGGTTCTCTAGATGGTGTCTTCTGACATACTTGGAAAGTACTAGTTCAGCTCTTTGTTGATCGCTTGGTGCATCATTGTGAGAAACTTTCTATTTTTTGGTGTTTTAAGCCTAATGCTTAGGTGCATTATTCTGTCGCTCAGGAGCGATACACTGTTTCTCAAGTGGAGTGTCAGGTTCTTCACTATAGACAAACATGTTGTATTCTTCTGGTTCTTTTCTACTTTCCTCATCATTTTTCTCAACAAATTCATCTACTTTGACGTTTGCACTTTTAATGATTTTATTAGAGGATTTATTAAGACATTTATAAGCCTTTCTTTTGGTAGAATACCCTAAAAATATTTCTTCTTCACCTTTGGACTCAAGCTTTGCATTTCTATCATCTTTCAAAATATAACATTGACTTCCAAAAATTTTGAAGTAGCTTTTATTGGGTGTGTGTCCATACCATAGCTCATAAGGTGTCTTATTGATGTCTTTCTTCAATTGAACTTTGTTCAATGTATAGACATCAGTACTGACATCTTCTCTCTAGAATGTCTGAGTGATGTCTTTTTCAATCATCAGTGTTCTGGCACAATCAACAATGGATCAGTTCCTTCTTTCATAAATCCCATTTTGCTATGGTGTTCTCAATGCAGAAACCTGTCTTTGAATTCCATGCTGATTACAAAAGTTAGTGAATTCATCAGAAATAAATTTTCCTCCTCTATATGATCTCAAGCATTTTAGTTCTTTTCCACTTTTCTTTTCAACTATAGCTTTATACCATTTAAACATCTTGAATGCTTCTGATTTTTCTTTTAAGAACATAACTGTCATCATTCTAGAATAATCATCGTCAAAGAGAATGAAGTATCTATCACCATAGTAGCTCTTTGTTCTCATTGGTCCACATAGGTTAGTATGGACTAATTCTAGAATAGCATTAGATGTGTAGGTTTTTCTCTTGAAACTAGACTTTGTCATTTTACCTTTTTTTCAATTTTTACACATGACATGGTCGACCTGACATGCTCGGTAAGTATCTTACTTTTCTTTTATTGCTTATCCTAACCATGTTTTCAAAATTTACATGACATAACCTTTTATTCCATAACCATATGTCTTCATTTTTAGCCATTAAACAAGTGGTGTTAATATCATCAAGATAGAATAGGTTACCTTTTTTTTGTTCACCAGTTCTGATCAACCTTCCTGATTCATTAAATGTATTTTCCTTTTTTTTCTCAAATGCAACTCAGTGTCCTGAGTTATTTAGCTGTGAAACACTCGATAGATTATAGTTAAGTCCTTTCACCCAATATGCATTTTCACATCTGATCATATTATTCAACATTATGGTTCATTTACCATCAAACAGACAAGGTGAGTCATTACCCATTCTTACTGATCCACCATTATAATATTCAAAAGTTTCAAACTTTTCCTTATCTCAAGTCATGTGGTGAGTACAACCACTATCAATAATCTAGACATCATTCTTACTAACCTTAGATATGAGTGCAGTCTCAACATACCTTTCCTCTTTATCTGAATCATCCTTCATAGAAATAAATACCACCTCAATATCTTCATCTAATTCGATGTTGACACTTAGCTTCATTCTTAGCCAAGTAAAAATATTTCTTCCCTTTCTCCTTGTAGTCTCGGTTGGCTCTTCTGTTAGATTGTCAGTTTCTTAGGTAATCTTTTTCATCACCTCTATCAAACTTCTTTTCACATGATCTGTCATTGTTTCTATCTTTTTTTCTTTTTTTAGGACATCTAGCAGCAAAGTGTCCAATCTCTCTATAATTAAAACATACCAATGGTAATTTACCTTTGTACCTACCTTTGCTTTTCTACAATCTTCTATCCACTAGTGCTTCAATCTCATCAAGTTATTGGTCATCACTATCACTTTCACTATCATTTCTCATAGTGTGTTTATGACTTGATTTCCTAATCTTTAGAGAAGATTTGAATGCAGAATCAATAGATGGTAAGACACTATTGTCAAAGTTATTCATCTCAAATGAAATAAGTCTACCAATCAGACTATCTAGAGTAACATTGTTATTTGCTACTAATCTCATTTCTTTTATAGAAGATACTCTAATAGCATAAACAAGAAGTAAGGTTCTTAGGATTTCACTTACCGCTGTTTATTCTTCAAGTACACCTCCTACTCCTTGAATAACATTGACTACCTCTTTGATTCTACAACTGTATTGGGTGATGTTTTCTCCTTCTTTCATTCTTAGGTCATCCAATTTTCCTCTTAAGTTTTATGCCTTAGCTCTTAGAACATTTCAATCTCCTCCATGTACTAGCTTCAATTTGTCCCACATTTGCTTTGTAGTAGTGCATGATTTGACATCTTCAAATTCAGCATCAGAGAGTGAGGAAGCAAGTTATATCATCATAGAATTGTGTTCATGCTTTTATCTCAATTGATCTACTGTTGGAGGTCTAGTAGGTAAAAAAAAATTAGTATCTAAGTATTGAGTAACATAATTTCCAATACCTGATAGGTGGAGTCTTATCCTACTTTCCCATGATGAAAATATTTCCTTATTCAACTTAGGCACATCCCTTTTGCTCATCTTGTGATATTTTTCTTGGGTCTTTAAAATACCTTTCTCAGCACACAAGCTCTGATACCAATTGTTAGAATAACTGAGAGGGGGGGAATGAATTAGTGGCTTCAAAAACTAATCCTATAAATCAACCCAAAACTTTATACCACAAATATAAACCTCTAGTTATATTCAATCCTACAAGATGTATGCCTTTAAATAATCTTATCAATAAACTACTGCTCAGAGTATAATATTTATCCTTTTTATTTAGCTTTATCAAATAGAAGTGTAGACTTTACTGAAATACAATAAATAACTTAGTGTTTACTGATCAATCATGTTTTAGTAATGTGTAAATAAAAACATCAAAGAAAGGAACCATATACACATTTGACACATGGATTTTTAACATGGAAACCTTGTTAGGGGAAAAACCACTTGGGACCGATAACCCAAAATTTTCACTCTTCTGAAGTGAGCTTGGTGAAGAGTCAACCCTATTAAAGGTTACAAAAAAACTGTTAAGTGTGACCTTCTTAGAGGATTTAAAACTAATAGTTTGTCTCTTGATATCTGACATTCACTATGCTATCTTCATGAGAAACCTTTTGATACTCCTTGGGATGTATCTCAATATATAAAGGATGGTTAAATCCTACTATGTTATGAGATTTTCTGAATCAATGGTTAAACTAAAATAATATATGATTTGTTCATAAATACAACTTAATCTTGTAGATGTTTAGATCTATTGCAAGCTCATAATACCTCTTTTGATCAATGTTCTCTTCTTTTCCTTTTCTCCACTTCTTTCTGCTAGGTGAATGTTGTTGTTGGATGTTTGCAGAAATCTTTAGCTCTATTCTTCATCTTATTTGATTAGATCTATATGAAGACTTCTATCTTCACCACCAGTATTCTCTTCAACATTCCTCTCTTTGTAATGAATTATCTTGTCTCTTTTATAGACACAATTTTACCATTTATAAGTCCTTATATTTATTGTTCTTGACACGATTTGTAAATCTTGCCATTCTTTCTTTAAAGATTTCTTTAGTTTTATCCCGTAGATTTCTTCTTGACAACTGGAATAAAACTAGGTTTAAATCTCTAGCTTATTTCTATCTATTAACTGGTCGATGTAAACAATGTAATAAATCAGTTAACTCTATATTTAGCTCCTGCGAGCTAAGTATTTTGTCATTTCTGAACTTCAGTTTTGATCGGTGTTTAACTCCTTGTTTGCTCGATCTTGACTTCAGTTATCCTCATGCATGTCTATCTGTGGGGGTTGTCTGTCCACCGGGAAACACTGTGACTTTCAATTCTTCTTAGGTATCACTTTGGTTTTCCTCGATAATTCTTTCTTGGGTGTCTTTCTCGAGTATCACTGTGACTCTTCTCAAGGTTCTCTATTCGCCGGTGTGCACTATCCATCGGTGTTTTTCGTCACTTGGTGTATACTAAAATTTTAAGCATTATTGATAACATAACTTTTATCTGTTTGGTTCGTTGAAGTCTTTGACAATATTTATATGACCAATCAGAGTATATCACGTTGACATCAATGACAATACAATACATTAACTAATTTAATGTCTTGCACTAACTTTCTGTAGCTCGGTGATCATCAACTTAACATTTTCAAACATTCAATAAGTTATAGTTCATCATGTATGTGTGTGTATATGTATGTATATAT
>MU226000.1:3814706-3860147 GCA_018584345.1 Thuja plicata
CTCAATCCATGAAGGAAGTTCATGAGCAAGTAAAGAAGCAGCTCCAAGAGGCTACACAAAAGTTGAAAGCTAGAGTTGATGAAGGAAGAAAAGATCTTTAGTTTTCTATGGGTGACCTTGTGATGGTACATCTCAATAAGTCTAGGTTGTAGAAGGGAGTCCCCAACAATCTGCAGATGAGGAGGATTGGACCTTGCAAGATTCTTGCAAAGTATGGGAAAAATGCCTATAAAATTAACTTGCCAACAGATTTGGCAATTTCTCCTATTTTCAATGTGCAAGATTTAGTCTAGTATAAGGGACCTACACCAGCAGATATAGAGGTACAGTCAGATGGTAAGGACATAGCATCAGATGTTCAGCTTACCCCTACACCAACACCAAGGGCAGTGAAGATTTTAGACTCTCGGGTGAAGAAAAAGACTAGGAAGGGCACCGCTATGGAACATCTCATTCAGTGGGCAGCCATGTCAGAGGTTGAGGCTACTTGGGTGGCTAAGAGTGACTTTAAGAAGAAGGGAATTGATCCTCAACTCCTGTCCCCAGAGGTGACATAAGTTCTTAACCTTGGTAGTATGGTGCAGGAGCACCCTTGAGCTGCTAGTTAGTTGGTGGTTTTTCTTGTCATTTTGGGTGCAAGTGTGTGAAAGAACCTCTTGTAGGGCAATGTAAATGCATAAGGTCATGTGGACCAAGAGTGCTTAGTTTAGATTTTAGTTTTGTTCTCAGTTATGTGAAAATAGCTCAAATTGGCTCAATTAAGTGATTTGTACTTGATGATGTCATCAAACAATAGGGTGATGTCATGGTTTTCTTTAGTGTCCTTCGGTATCCTATAAGGTCTAGCTAAGGTTAGATAGGTTGAATTGGCAATAAAACACTTAAAAAGTGTAAGTTGCAATTAAAATGTAAAATGTTGCTATGCAACATTAGCAACTTTTAAAAGTTGCTGACAACTTTTTGTTGTCTAGAGGATCTCGAGGTTCTAATGGGTTTTGAACCCATAGAAGGAGTAAAAAATGTCTGTGGGAAGTATATAAGGTGAAAAAACCCTAATTTGAGTAGAGACAAGAGTTTGTACAGATTTTGGATATTGGAGTAGAGTTTTTTAATGAGCAGACAACAGATTTGAAGTATTTTTGGTTTTTTGTTATTGTGAATGGATTGAAATTAAGAATGTGACTATTAGAATCCATTTTTTTGCATGTTATCAAGATTTTCCAATCATTATTTTGCTTTGTAGTTGTTCTTTGTTTGTAGTTTGTAAATTCTTTCAGTTTTGGACTGTTTGTTGTCCAGTTTTGGCCAAGGAGAAAAGATGTGGACCTAACTCCACTTCCCACACTTAGTTTTGTATAGACACCTGGGAATGGAGAATAGCTCCATGGAGCTTCAATACTGTGGAAGGAGGAGCTCTGAAATTACTTGCAAGTATTTTTAAACACTTTCCATAGGCAAGCTACATGTACAACCCGGTTAGGAAGAGCAAGTGACAGTTGGTTTAAAAGTTGCAAGGGGTGTTCTCATGAGCCAAGAAGGCCATGGGTGTATTGAATGATGTTATGCAGGTGTTCCCCAAAGTGGAGAAGTTTCCAAGAATCCAACATGCAAAGTTTTGAAGCCCAAGACCTCAAACTGGTCCAAAAGCAAGAAAGAAGCCATTTTCAAGAAGTATGGTGTACAGACAGTACTGTACCCTAAGACCTAGAAAATCCTTGTGGGTTTTTGATTTACTTGAAGACTGCTGGAAGATATTTGGGGGTTCTTTGAAGTTTTTGTGCAAAAAAAGTGCTTTCCTACAATCTAGAAGGCCTAATTGGCAAAAAGGGCTACAAGGCCTAGAAAGTAGGAATCTAGAACTCGATGGGAACATGGACCAACTTGATGGTTTCAAACCTAGTGGTTGCAATCCAAAAATGGAGTATGTTGAAGCCCTGACCCTCCTGCAAATCCAAATGTAAGTTTAGGGCTTAGAGTGGTTTGAGTGGAAGGTTCTTGTAGAAACACAAGAGTGGTGATTTTGACAAGATAGGTAGCTTCTTTGTTAGAAGGAAGAGTTTATTCTTCCAAGTGGTAGAGGGTGGATTAAGGAAGCCCTAGAGGTCCTAGGAGAGGCCTAACAAGAGCTCCAAGAAAACTCAGAAGGTTACCAAGGAGGATCCCTATCATCATATTAGGATGAGATTGAGGATATGTATTATGATGATGGTCTAAATAGATTAGAGATTGATGCTAACCCTAACCTTCAAGAGATAGTGAGGAAAGATACGGAACTACAGAATCAGATTTTAGATTTTAGAATGGACCCTGGAGAGCTGAACTTTTGCATTGAAATTATACAAAGGGACCCCAATGGGTCTCAAGAAATGGTCACCTACTACAGGAATAGGGGATATGGGATATGTTATTGAATGTAAAAATGTGACTAAAGATCATTCTAAAGTTCTTAATTGGATGGGTCTCAAAATTAAATTATTTAAAAGATTAACTTAATTTCATCAATAGTAAGATCAATGGTCAATAGAAAAATGTGGACTAGGATGATTTAAAAGAAAGTATTTCCCTCATTAAATCCATGACCATTGATGTCAAGACCATGAAAATAGAAGACTCATGGAAAGCTCACAAATTTGGTAACCATAAGCAAGATGATAATGCAAAATAACATAGATGGTCTTAAAAAGTTTAATGAAAAACCTTAAGTTCTCAAGAAAGGAAAATTAGTGCCCACTTTTCCTACTATGGTAGACCAGCATAAGAGAGATGACGATGATCATAATGGTTGAAGCTTCATTGCTTCACAAAGCTAAGATGGACTAGTCACACATTGGTCATGATGTAGTGGATATTAATGAGGATATCACTAATAAAAATGTAGAGACTACTAATATTTTAAAAAATCTTTAGTGTTGTAGGTCTTTGTCCCTATTTTTTTCTTCTCATGTTTTGTGGGCTTCATACTCTGTTTTTGTTTCTTGATGTTTTGAACCTGGTTTGTTGTTGTTGTTGTTGTTCCTTTGGTTTTCCTTTGTTGATTCCAATCATTTTATATAATGAGTTATGGTCTTGTAAAAACCTATTTTAATATAATAAAAAATAGATAAAATAATAATATAACTATCATTGTTGTTTTAATTATGTAATTTTAAAGTAAATAATTAAAATGATTTAATTTTTTTATTGGATGAAACTACTATAAAATTCAAACTACATAAATATAAAAAGTTTAAATGAATAATATAATTGTTTACAAATCAAAATGTATGCATCCACCACCCTTGTGTCAAATTTCCACTTGCATTACTGGTGTTGCACCACCCTTGTGTAAAATATTCTCTCACACCATTGGCTTTTCACAACTCACATGTCAAATATGATTTCACACTATTGGTTTTGTAAAAAAACATTATCCATATATATGAGGGAGAAGAATCTGATTGAAAACATTTAGTAAAAAAAAAAAAATACAATACCATAAGAAAAAATGGAAGTTAAAAACTTCACTCTAGTAAGCTATGTATGCATTAAATCCTTCTTTGATGGTTTGATAAGGCAGAGAAACCATTTATTATAATAAGATACTTGTATCTTCAACCATTACCATTCAAAGTTTTTTTTTAAAATTTTAAGGGTTTGTTATCTATCTAGTACAAATAAAACTTTTATTTTGTGATTATTTCTAGACTTGGTTATATGAATCCTTTAGTGTCATTTGTATAAACATTGTAAAGCTCAATAACACATTCCAAGAGCAATCTTGGAAATTAGTTACAAACTATTCTACTATGATTTTCTCTGATAATATTACACTAAATTTCCTTCTCATCTCTGCTCAGATGGCTTACCTCACATCAAAGTCTCCAACATTATCATATGAGGGGCAATGCTGGCAAAGGTTTTTGTGAAGTAGTTTTATTTATGTAAAGCATGTTTCCTAAAAAGTAATGTATGAATTGCAATATTTTTCAATTATTTATTTTCATACAATCAAGGAATTCAAATCCACCCATATATGATAATTAACACTTCCATTTGGGGGGGTTTTCAAAGACACAACCTATGTTTTTCTCCATTATTTCACCACATATCTGATTTCCTTTCAAATTCATTCTCTGTAAGTCCCATTATTGCTGAAATCCATAAGATGAGTACTCTTTGAGACATCCTCATCAATAAATAAACAACATTGCCAAAGATTATATATTTTGCAATCTATGTCTCAAATATTTGTATCAAAATTTTTTTTTGCACCAATTTAGGTTCCCAATCTTGAATTCACAAATTTGTTTTCACCTTGATAGCGTTTTTGATATCTCGTAAGCCTAGATTCATACTTTCACATTTCTTTAATATGAGGCCATTCAAAACTATGACATACCATTATTTTCATTTTATTTTATTTAAAAAATATTAGCACAATTACTACAACTCTCCATGTCTTCATAGTCGCATGATCATAATATATCTCACATCTACTTATTTGTAATTTCTCTTAAGTTGTGGCTTGTTTTAGTATCCATCTCTATTTTTCTTCATTCTCAATGCCATTACAACGAGGGAAAGTATTGGCATAGGTTGTTGAATTGGTTTTTTTGATTTGTTTAAACTGATCTATGCAATTTTGGTTGGAAAAATTATTTCTCCTGAGCCTCCCATTCACCTACGTATCAGGAGGTAGCCTACTACATATTTGACTGGGGCTTTCAAGCTCCCATTGTCTCATTACGTGCAGTAGCAACAACTATTTTATTGTTAGTGAATTTATTTTGGTCGATGATTTTGAATTCAAATTTTGTGTGGGAAATTGTTTTGACAGCGACAAAAGGGAAGAATGTTCCCAACATTTAGAATGTGTTGAAGAATGTTTTTTTAGTAGCAACAGAAAGAATTTTCTGAGTTTGTGTAGATGTACTATGTGTGTTAATGAATGCATAGTTAGTATTAATTTCTCCTAACATTATTTGTATCTCCAAGTGAGAAGATTGTAAGAGGTCTAAGCAGCTCCAAGTGTTTGGGTGCAGCCCCAAATCACTACTAATAGTTTGTAGTCAATAGTTGTAGTCATAGTTTAATTTTTTCTGAGTTCATAGTTTATTCATTTTGTAAATGTTCCTTTTTAGATTTGAATAGAAAATAATATGACATGTTTCCAATTTTTTTTTTGAGTTTTCTTTCTGCTTCCTAGTGATTGGGAAATTAGAGTTTGCAAGCTCTATTTGTGCTCTGTCCTGTTTTGGGGATTTTAGTATCTTGTTTGGTATCAGAGGATTTTGTGTATTCTTTAGATTTTAGAGGATTCTAAAGTCTTTACATGTGGTATTAGAGCTATTTGGCCCTAAATCCTTATGAGTTTGAGATTTTTTTTTCTGGGTGTTGAATTTTGTTGTGTAGGAGACACATATGAAGATGAAAGAAAGAGATAGCAACAACCACCATCCTTTAATGGATAGAAATATGATGTTTGGGAAAAGAAGATGAAGACCATTATGGTTGCAAACCGTTTGTGGGAGCTTGTAGCTAGTGGGTTTGTGGATTTGACTTACCTAACTGAGATTATTGCCCTCTTAAACAATCATAAGACACAATTGAAGGAGAGAATGAGGAAAGATGCTAAAGAATTGAGCTTGATAAAATCAACCTTTGAAGAGGCAATATTTCCTAGAATAGCAGCAACTAACTATGCCAAAGAATCTTGTGAAATCTTCTAAAAAATATATAAAGGTACTTATAAAGTTAGATTTGTGAAGCTCTAAATGCTTCGAAGACATTTTGAGACTCTTCAAATGAAGGAAACCAATTCCATTTCATATTTCACTATAAGAGCCTCTGGTTTGATAAACCATTTGAGGACAAATGGAGAAACCATGGAGGAGTAGAGGATAGTGGAGAAAATACTTTGAAGTTTTCCCTCAAGATTTGACACAATAGTGGTTGCCATTGAAGAGACTAATGATCTCTCAACATTGACTGTGGATGAGTTAATGGGTTCTGTATAAACCCATGACAAATCCCTAAATAGGTCTTCAACTTCTTCTTGAGAGAAACCTTTCAAAGATCAAGCCAATGCAAGAGGCAGGGGGAGAGGTCAAAACAACTCTTTACAAAGCTCAAGAGGTAGAATTTGTGAGAAATTTGGAAAAGGAAGTGCTAGAAGAGAAAGTTTAGTATGAGTATGTAGAAATGAGGGAAAAATAAGATCTCAAAAAAACTCTAGAAAAGGCAAGAAAAATAGTGGCTCAAATAAGATTAATGTTGAATTCTATTATTGCCATAGATTTTGGCATTGTGTAAGTGAATGATAGAAAAATAAAATTGATCAATCAAGACAAAATACAAATGTGGTTGATGTGAATGTGGTTGAAGGTAATTAATCCATAGCCTTCATCATGTACAAAATTGGTGAAGAAAGCAGCCATGAGGTCTAGTATTTGGACAACGGTTGTGGTAACTACATGAGTGGTAATGAAAATCTTTTTTATTTCATTTATAAAAATGTAAAGTCAATAATCAAAATGGAGAACAATGGCACTATTCCAGTTGTGGGAAAGGGATCTATTATGATCCGTACCAAGAAAGGTGAGAATAAGGAGATTCAAAATGTTTATTTTTCCTCTGGTATAAAGCACAATCTGATGAGTGTTCAACAACTCATTCAAAATGGATACACAATGCTAGTGGATGAGGGGAAATGTGACATTTGTGAGAAAGATGAGAGTAAGAAATTAGTTGAAACAATTTAAATAATAAAGAACCAAATATTTTCTTTGATAATAGAGATGTTCTTCTCTTCTTAATTTTTAGTTGCACCTCCCAAGCAATCATGTACAACAGTACAACAAAAAGAAGCCTTTAAGAGCATAATTGAAGACCCCTCCAAACTATGGAATCTAAGGTATGGAAATTTTGGATATGGTGGTTTGAGTTTATTTTCCATGAAAATAATGATAGATGGTTTAATGCCAAGTATTGTAAAGTCTAGTAGAAAGTGTGAGGCTTGCATTTTCAGGAACCAACATAGGCTTCCCTTTAAATTTGGTAATTCTAGAAGGGAATGGGAACCATTGGAGCTAGTGCATACAAATTTATCTTGCTTAGGAAAACCACTTCTAATGGGGGAGTACATATTTTATAACCTTTATTGAATATTTCAGCCGTAAGACATGGGTCTATTTTTTGAAGCATAGATATGAAGCATTTGACAAGTTTTTTTTGTTTAAGGCATTGGATGAACAAAAAAGTGAACATTATATCAAAATCGTAAGTTCTAATAGAATGGTGAGTATACCTCCAATTTAGTTATAACCTTATGTAGGAAATATTGCATAAAGAAGGAGATATAATGGGGAGAGATTGTAGAAAAAATTGTATATTTGATCAATAGAAGTATAACAAAGGTTGTTCAGAACGAGATCTCTAATCACTAATCTTGTTGTTCCCTAATAGTTGTAGCAAGAAAAATCCCTTAACTGGGTGAACTCTAGCAAGTTCTTTTTGTAAATCCTGTAACATGGTAACTTCTTTATTGAGGTTTAAAATCCTCTAGCAAGGTAGATCATAGTTGGTCTTATTGTACTCCTAATCATATACTAGTCACTCCTAACTGGGTGAACCCTCAGAAAGGGTATTTGTAGCTCCTAATAGGGAAAACTCATATACTGTACAGTATTGGGCATGTGGGTGTCATCCCCATCATGGTTTTTTCCCTCTTACAAGGGTTTCCACATGAAAATATTAGTGTTATGTGTGATGAATTTTTGGATGCTTTATATAACTATCTTTTATATATTTGCATCAATTACTTGCTTTAGAGGTTTGGAAAGCACTTCATCAACTATTTAGTTTAGTGGTTGAATTAGTTAACAATCTATTTGTACCGATTCACCCCCATCCCAGTACCTATTATTTTTAACAATTGGTATTAGAGCTTAGGTCCTCTTGGTGATAAGCCTAATAGCTTGGGAAAATATCCATTATCATGGATGAGTATATGTATGAGATGCAACTTTAGAATGCAAACAAGATGATCAAGGAGATAAAGGAAAAGTTGGGACACTCTCTTGAAAGAAGGAGAGAACTTGTTGATCAATTAAGTGAAATTCAAGACTACATAGAACAATTGTCTAAAGGAAGTACATTTAAAGAATTTGAAGAATTAGTAGCGAATCTATTGGTAAAGAACAAGAAGCTTAAAGAAAATATGGCTAATATGAAAAGAGAGCTTGAAAGTCATTATGTCAAGATGTGTGAAGATCTTGAAGAAAAATGGAGTGCAGAAGCTCCCAAGAAAATTATTGATGATGCCCTAAAGAAAAAAGTGAAGAGCTTGTCAAACTAAGACTTGAATTTATCCTATATCAAAATCAAATGCAGGATACTGCTATATATAATATTCAAGTATTAGCTTATAATGAAAGACTTAGGGAGATTAATGATTCATTTAGGAAAGAACTAGAATTTGGGAAAGAAGAAAATGAAAAACTAAAGAAATACAATGAAATCTCACAAAAGCTTTATGTACAACTGAAGATCCAAAGAAGACACAAAGATACAACCAGCCTAGGTTATTCAAGAGAAGGAAAATTTGAAATCAGAGAGTCCTCTAAAGATAAACCTAAGGAGAAATAGAAAGAGCAGAAGGTAGATCCAATCAAATCAGGTAAGAAACCTAACAAACCTACTTGCTATAACTATGGATAGCTTGGTCATACTAAAAATATGTTTAGGAGAAAACCGATAAATATACCTTTCTATTTTAATGGTTATTGTTACAATTTTCACAACTATAGTCATGCTGCATATGAGTGTACATGTAGCAGTAGATCCAGTGTTGGTAACTTTGATGGATATTATTTTTCATGCAACAAATATGGACACAAAGCTGAAAATTGTAGGTCAAGAGTATATGCACACCTAGCTAACCTATTACATAAGTAAATACTAGTAGAAGGGAAATTAATTTCAACACTACATGTTCTATATGTGGTAACTATGGAAACCTAGCAATAAATTACATAATGAAAACTATGAGAGGTAATGCTGGTCCTTAGAAGTCAACCAATATGGAATGTTTTATCTATCATAAGACAAGTCATCTGGATAAAGACTTTTAGTATAGAAACCAATATCCTCATAAGTCAGAAGATGGAAAAGGAAAGAAAGTTGCTAATTTTGATGAATTTAGAGGTGATATGAAGAAGACATGGGTAAACAAAGTGAATTGAATTCCTCTGAGTTGACTGAGAACTCCACAAGTTTAAAAAGGGTGGAGGTTCCATTGGTAAACTAAGCATATTATTTTCTTAAGGGAGCACTTAAATACAAATCCACTACCGATCCCCTAGACTCAAGAGTGGTAAAGATATATATGTACATTATGGTATAAGTTTCTATGATTTTGTTTTTTAGATTGTGTGTAGACCACACTGAGATTTTAAGGTGAATATCTATTTGATATTAGTTATTATTGTTGGTTGAGTACCAACTGGTAGATACATGTTAACTAGTGATATGACACTATTCTTAGCATTGATGTATGCAATGCCTATTTATCTAAAATTATATATAGAGGGATAAGTAACTTATTTTCACACTTTTTTAATTTTAGTTAAGAATTTGAGAGCTATCTTGAGCTATTTTGTGCAAAAGGTTACTTTTGTGATTGAGAGCTTGAGTTAATTTCATATCAAGTTTTCATGAAAATCTAACCTATGTATTACAAGCTATCATTTTATTCTATGGTAAGAATTGTGTGCTATTGCAGTTGGTTGTAATGGAAGAGAATGTTGATACACAAGTTCTGGTGAATATTTCTATGGAAACTTGACCCGTATCCAAACTGCATCCAAGAAAAGAGGTCGAGATTGATATTTGTGGTGCCCTATCCACTATCCCTTGTGGTGTGATGCTGATTGAAGATGTTTAGTCTTATATCCATTGTAGAATCAAAGAATTTAGAGCTAAAGAAATCAAGAAAGAGTACAAGGGTATGTGCATCAATGGAATGTTGAAAGTCGAGAACAAACATCTATAGGAGAAGGGTTTTACGTATGCTATGGACGTTCCTACTGAATTCCATCTGGATTGGGTTCCTTATGTGATAAGAAGAGTGCATGATCAATTTATATGGCTGGATATACCACACAATATTTTGAGGACATCGATTCAAAATCTTACAGGATTTTGAGCACAAGGTTTGGAATGTACATTAAGAATGGTGGCTACTCATTTAATCATTGAACTAACCAAGTCCAAACTAGATGGGAGAGAAATGAAAATCATTCCTATTGTAGATAAGGAAGTTCATTTTGGATCCATGGTGATAGGATACAAAGCTTACCAATCTAATCGAATTAACAATGTGCCTGGTGGTGCTATTCATGTTGCCTATGAGATTGTGAAGGATGATTCAACATAAGATCTTTGTGAGATTATCAGAAACCAATTCTTGACAAACATGGAAAGGAAAAAGAAAGACAAGAGACAATCATTTAAGTATGGAGCTCTATTGGTATGTATGTTTTTCTATGTTCAAAAATTATTCCCCTGTAAAGGAAATATTACATGGTTAAAGGACAAACCGGTAGTTATGCAAATAAGTGAATTAATAAAGGAATTAGGGAATAAATTAAATAAGGTCATGTGGGTTTATTTCAATCATTTTCAACTATAATGCACAAATGAGAAAGGATTCTAGCTAGCATTGTAGAGAAGTACAAGAATTATATTTTCTTTCTTGTAGACACTGATTCATGTATTGTGCAAGATGTGGAACCTAGGACATGTTGGATTCCTCTTATGGGTTATAAATTTGAAGGCGAGTTAGTCAAAATGCTTAGACAAAATATCATAGATATTTGGAACTCATGATGAAGCTATTTTTAAAATTCAAAAGGAATTGAAGAAACTGGTTATTGGAGTAAAAACAAGAAGAATAGTATCTAGCCTAGAGTAGAAGTTTGCAAGTAGTAATTTTGTAACATCTCACACTACTACAACCATAACTGAAGCTAAGAGAAAACAAAGAAAACCTATAAGAGGAAGCGAAAATCCATTGAGGTAAAGGATGATTAGAAGGGAACTGATGAAGAAGGGACATTATCAGATAAGGACGTGCCTCTTAATTGAAGAAGAGTGGTGAAACAAAGAAGGCTTCTTCTATTGATGATATTAAAAAAGGTATTGTGGACAATGGTAGACTTGCTACTTTTGGCAGAAGATACACTTTGGGGAGTGATGAAGATAAGAAGAAGATAGAAGATGCAATTCTGTATTATTTTCACAAATTTTGTAGAACACCTTTAGAAGTCCATTCTTGCATCCCTAACCAATTATATCATTTAATTGATGCAACTTGAGTTGTGTGTTGAAGATGCTAAGATAATGATTATTGCTCACAAGCATAAATTCAAAATTAAGAGTAGAGAAACTAGACTTCTAATTGATGACACACATGGTGTACATAATGAAACCGTTGAGACATGGAAAGAGCTACTACTGGTAAAGGAATTATCTTCCCAGGAAGAAATATTTCACGAATAATCAAATGAACCAATACAGGGAAATGACACATTTTTGTAGATTAGTTAATTGGGAATATTGTTCTTGATCTTCCTAACTTGCTGAAGGACATTGAAACACAAAATATCATTCTATCACAAACTAGTGGTGATGAGATTGAAATTCTAGACATAACAAGAAAAGAGGGGTATGTGCAGGATCATGGTATGCCAAACTAGGCCCTTAAGTGGCAATGAAAATTCATAAAATTGTGGTTAGGAAAGTTGATGTAAAAATTTGAACAATTTATCAATCTTATATAAAAATGTGTAAGAGGATAATTAGTACAAAATTGAATTTAGTTTCTAATCTACTAGCCCTTTTTTTAAAATAAAATATTCTATATGGAAAAATTTGAAATTTCAATGTAGTAGTATGAAAATTTTAGGAAATAGATAAGAAGTAGGTGTATGTCTGATCACTTTAAACATAATCAGATGACAATATTTTCTTACAATATTATAGATATAAATAGTAGACTCATGTTTGGATGTGACACATATCTTTTTGTAATTTTTTCCAAGTAAATAATTAATTATGATTTTTCTACTACAACTTTTCCAAAATATAAAAAAATCATGTCTGACCACCTTAACTTAGTCTAAAATTTATCCAATTGAAAATTTTTAATTGTACTAGGAAAATCATAGAATATGACTCATGTTTCAGATTTCGAAATTGATGTATTGTTTGAAAGTTATAGCTATTTTTCAGTCAGTCTATCGATCAAGACTAAAAAGATAATAAGTAGGTGTATGTCTCACCACCTTAAACAGAATCAAAAGATAAGTTTCCTTTACTAGATTCTAGATATAAGTGGTAGACTCATGTGCGGATGTGACACATATATTTTTGTGATTTTTTTCCATGGAGATAATTAATTATGATTTTTCTTCTATAACTTTTTCAGAATATAAAAACTCTCTTGTCTGACCACCTTAACTTAGACTAAAATTCATCAAATTTAATATTTTTTTCCTTGTAGTAGGCCAAGTATAGAATGTGACACATGTTTCAGATTTAAAAAATGTAATGTCATTAGAAATTTGTAGTTGTTTTTTAATCAATCTACCAATCAAGACTTGTTTTTCACATCGCCACTTTTTTGCATACCATGACCCTATACACACCCATAGGATTCATCCTCACCATTCCCTATGGCACATATAGGGGAGATGATTTCTGAGAAGGAAGAGGAGAAATTTGTAGAAAGTAAGCATGATGAGACTCATAAAAAATTGAAGAAGAACCCAAGAATACAAGGAAATTAAGTCTTGAAGTAACAAGTGCAAGTAAGAGATATAATGTGATGGCTACTACAAAAGAGGAAGAATAAGAAGTTGATGAAGAAGAATTACCGATCACACCGGTTGATATACCCAAATTGAAACCTAAGGAATTGAGGAAACTTTTAGAATAATTAAGGATACAGGCTGTAAGAAACAAGGTGAGATCAAAGAAGAAGAAGAAGAAGAAGAAGAAGAAGAAGACACGAGTATTAAGGAAAGCTAGAGACATTTTAGCTAAATTATTACCTGAGGTTAAATATGATGAAGATGATACACCTATTGATTATATCAATACTCTTATTAAGCAAATTCTAGATCAAGGTCCATATTTGCAGTCAACTCTAGTGAAGAATGGAGAGGAGAAATTAGAGAAGAAGATGATAGGTAAGATGATGGAGAAGATTACCGCAGATAGGATCAAGTTGTTAGATTTGATAAAGGAAGTTAAGACTACCTTGAATGAGGAGGGTCAATTAGTTGTCAAAGTATCAAGGTATTCTAATTTTGTTCAAGATTTGGAACAAAGCAGAGAAGAAGCACATAAGGAGTTGGATAAATTAAGTGACCAACTTAATCCATTGTCAAGTTCATTCACAAATTACAGTATTCAGGTCAAGAAAAATTCAAACAAAGTTAAGAAGATTCAAAGTGAGAAAGAGAAGAGAATGATCACTCTACTGGAACTTCAATCAACCTTATCCCATATAGTAGAGGTGATGCAACAGAATGTGAAGAAGGCATAAGACATACTTTCCTTTACCTGACATGAGCACTTTAGATAGAATGGAAGAGCTTTCTTCTAATTTGATTGAGAAAATCATTTCTATGGGTTACTTGCAGAAGGTATGGGAAACATACTTGAATTCAACAAAGATTCACTTCAAGGTAATCTTTAACAGGATGTAAGTAAGAATTTGTATTCATATATTATAGTATTTGTACATTTTTCATTTTTGTCAAAGGAGAAATATATATGATTAAGTATATGTATGGGGGAGTATATGCATGTATGGAGAGTATGTGTATAGGGAGTCATAATTTGATATTATGATTGCACAATTGTAAGAAGTTAGCATATATTTTCCATCAATGCCAAAGGGGGAGATTGTTGGTATTTTATTGGGAGATTGTTATAAGGAGTCACTTATTTGTTTGTAATTGATGTAAAATAAGTTAGTACAGTGCAACTAAGTGAGTACAGTCATAATATACTATATGTGAAGTGAAGATACAATTGGTAAGAAGGTAATACTGGAGATTGGGTAAGTCCAGAATATTGGTAGACTGTGCAAACATCACTTTGGTTGCATTCATTGTACAAATGGAATTTTGAGGAGCGGTCACATATATATTAAACTAGATCATATTTCAATGCAGTTCCAACCAAAACTCATTTGGTTGAGTGGTAATAGAGATTTTAGTGTCACAGACACTAAGACATGTAGAACTCTTATGTTCTTGATCAACCGGTTGGTAGATCACAAATCGGTGACTGGTAAAGTTTGTGCGATAATTTATAATGATATAATGACCTGCAATAAAGGTTATACATCCAATGTATTAGTATTTATGAGATCGATAGAATAATTTAAGACAAATTAGAGGTGTTGCACTAGAGAAGTCAAAATGTGTTCGACTACCTTGGAGATATAAACTTGTAGATCTTATCTTGACCTAACACGGTCATGATAAATCATTTCTTTCATCAAGATTATCAATTTGACACAAGGTGCAATCTCAAAAAAGCAATTTGAAGATTATTTTTATGTCGATGTAAGTTGTTTATATATAGGAATTTCTCATATTGAAAATTTGTTGTTGTTGAGAGAAATTGTAAGAGTTGTTTTGGGTGATTAGGGTTTTGTGATTTCAAGTTGATGTTCTTATCAGACAAGAGAGAGCAGAGAGAAGTTACATAGTACATAGAACTTATGAGATCTCACAAGTAATCAGTGCTACATCTAGATCACTAATCTTGTTGTTCCCTAATAGTTGCAGCACGCAAAATCCCTTCACTGGGTGAACTCTAACAAGTTCTTTTTGTAAATCCTTTAACAAGGTAACTTCTTTATTAAGGTTTAAAATCCTCTAGCAAGGTAGATCATAGCTGATCTTATTATACTTCTAATAGTGTAGTAGTCATTCCTAATCAGTTGAATACTTAGAAAGGTTATTTGTAGCCCCTAACATGGAAAACTTATATACTGCAGTATTGGGCTTGTGGGTGTCATCCCCACCATGGTTTTTCCCTCTTGCAGGGGTTTCCACATGAAAAATATTAGTGTTATGTGTGATGAATTTGTGGACACTTGATATTAATGTCTTTTATATATTTGCACCAGTTACTTGTTTTATAGCTTTGGAAAAAAATTCAGCATCTATTTAGTTCAGTGGTTGAACTAGTTAACAATCTGTTTGTACTGATTCACCCCCTCTCAGTACCAATTAATTTCAACATAAGAATCATTTAGTTGTCAAGGGTTACATACAATAGTTTGGGAGATATTATGATGAGACCTATGCCCCTGGTGGAAGGATGGAAACTGTGCATGCTATCATAGAAATTGTAGCCCAGTACAAATGAAAAGTATTTCAAATGGATGTGAACTCTCCCAAGTCCTTAATGAAGTATTGAAAGAAGAGGTTTATGTGGAGAACCCACCTGGTTATGAATTTATAGGTCTATAAGATAAGGTATAGAGGATAAAGAAGGCTCTTTATGGGATAAATAAATTTTCATAGACATGGTACAATAGATTAACTCATATTTGATGAGAAATGAGTTTAGAAAAAAGAAATGGTGAGCCCACTCTTTACATCAAGGAAGTTGATGGTAAGATTTTAATTATTGTCTTGTATGTAGATGATTTTTTTTTTATTGGGGATGACATTTTCTTTATTGGTGATTTTAAAGAGTTTATGAAAAGTGAGTTTGAAACGACAAACTTAGGTCTCTTGAGGTATTTTGTAGGCATCGAAGTAAAACAAATGCATGATGGTATATTCATCTCTCAATAAATATATAAATGAAATTTTAGAGATTTAGAATGGATTACAACATGCCAAAACCATCACTAACTATCATAGGTCTTAATTTGATGATGAATGATTGTAGCATCAATGCGAATCCAACCATGCATAAGAGTTTGGTTGGAATTTTAATGCATTTGAAATTAACTAGGTCTGATATAATACATGTTGTAAGTCAGATTTCTAGATTTATAGATATGCCAAAAGAGTCACATTGGAAAGAAGGTAAGTGAATATCGACATATGTGAATTGTATCAAAGGATATGGAATTTTGTATACTGCAAAAAATGAGTTTGGGCTAATTGATTACACAGATAGTGATTGGGAAGGAATTTTGGATGATAGGAAGATCACTTATCGATATGTGTTCTAAATGTGTTCAAGAAAATTTTCATGGGAGTTTAAGAAATAACCCATTGCTTCTCTTTGTACAGTTGAGGCTGAGTATGCAGAAGAAAATGAAACAGTGTCTCAAGCTATTTGGCTTATAAGAACCTTGGTGGATTTGAATGAATAACAAGAGGATGAAATCAAAATCTTTTGTGACAATGTTTTATCAATAGCTTTGACAAAAAATATTGTCTGATGGAAGAAGCAAGCATATATTGAAATCAGGTATCATTTTATTAGATAATTAGTTGAGACATGTGAAATAAAAATAGAGTTTTGTAGGTCTGATAAACATCTAGTAGACATTTTCACCAAACCATTAGGAAAGGATAGCTTTGAGCACGTAAGAAAAAATTAAGGTGTAGTTTATTTGGATCAGCAATGATCTTGTTACTTGGCTTAGGAAAAAGGGGAAGCTTGGGAAATTTTATTTCTCGAGTCTCCCATTCAACTACTTGTCAGGAGGAAGCCTATTACATATTTCACTTGGGATTTCAATTTATCATTTTCTCCTAACGTGCAGGTGCCAGCAAGAAGTTGAGTTCACTTTTGGGCCAAAAAGTGGAAATGTTTTTCCTATTTTTTCAAATTTTCCCTGTTTGATATGAATATTTGAAGCACTTAGATGTTGAATCATAAAAGAAATCAGTAATAGAAGTTGTATTAATATAAGTCTAATTTCCAAATATATAATTTATTTTAATACCCAAATGATAAAATTTCATTTTCAATAGGCATTACTAAAACCCACATTTTAAAAGTCCCTATTTCCGGATCATACTTGCCCATGTACGACAAGCAAAATTAGACCTAAATGAATGTATATCTCTGAATCCTTTTGGGAAATGGTATGTAACACAGTTAAGATTGATGAAAATATTTTTTGTTTAATATATTTTTTTTATTAATTTGTTATTAGGAATACTTGTTTTTAAAATCTCTCATGTACGACAAGCATAATTTGACCAAAACATATGATTTAAATTTTTTTTATTAAAGTGTGTAGAATTGTCTTTAGTTTGATGTCATATAATTGTTTTTGCAAGAAACTTTCAAATAAAAAACTTATTAAAATAACAAAATAGCCTACTATCTTTAGTTTGTAGACCTGTTTGAGTAGAAATTTAATGAAAAATAGAAAAATTAATCAAATTTATAAGAAATTAATATATTTGGAATCTACATAGTCTGATCTATAATGGGTTTTTATTATGTCAAAATATTCCTTTGAAAACATTTTCAGATATATGTCTAAATTCCTTACTTTGTATGGACACTAGCAGAGCCTTCAAGTTGCAGGTCAAACCAGGTCCAAGGCCATGGTTTGGCTACCCAAGCCTCTTTCCAAACATAAAGCCAATGGTAAAAGAGGGCTTGAAATTCAAAAAATTTAGAAACGGGATCTTGTTTAGTAAACATGACCCCGTTTACCTTTTTTTTTAAAATCATAATGTATAAATGACTCGATGGAAGGTTTTCTCTAAAATTTAATATTTGTTTTTCAAAACAGGATCCCATTTTGAAATGGGGTCCCGTTTCATTTTTCAAAATTGGAGCCTATTTTGAAACAAGGTCCCGTTTCTAAAATTTTAGGCTCGAGATCCCGAAGCTAAATGAGACCTCGTTCATTCTACGAGGGAACCTATTTTGTTGAGTGTGATTTCATGAATTTGGCTAAGTATGAAATTTCCACCATAAGTGGACTCAACTTCTTGCACTTACCCGTGCAATAGAAATAACTATTTTATTATCAATGAATATATTTTTCTAGGTTATTTTGAATTCAAATTTTTGTTTGGGAAATTATTTTGAAAGCAAGTGACAAAAGGGGACATTGTTCCCATTGTTTAGAATGTGTTGCAGAATGTTTTGCGAGCAGAAGAAAAAAGAATATTTTTTTATTTTGTGTAGTAGCAATATGTGTGAATGAATGTACAATCAATAGTGATTTCTCCTGGCATTCCTTGTAGCTCTAAGTGAGTAGACTGGGTAAATATCTAAGAAGTTCTAGGTGTTTGGGAAAAAATCTAGATTGATTCTAATAATTTGTAGTTTGTAGTTGTAATCATATATTATTTCTTTATGAGTTCATAGTTTGTTTATTTTGTAAATTTTCATCACCAAATTTGAATAGAAAAGCATATGGCATGTCTCCAATTTGTTGTTTGAGTTTTACTTCCACTGTGCATTGTAGGTGATTGGGAAGATAGAGTTTGCAAGCTCTGTTTGTGCTCTAACCTATTTTGGGGATTTTAGTTTTGTGTTTGGTATTAGAGCATTTTATGTAGTTTTTTTTATTTTAGAGGATTCTAAAGTCTTTAAAAATGTTTTACTATAGCTAAGCTTTGCCATAGAAGCTCTATAAAAATTATCTTCTTTCTTTTAATGGTGTTATTTCTATTATTGGATCAATTTATGAAACTCACATAACTTAAGTTTGTTTCTCGGTCTATAAACTAACTTGTAGTATTGTTCATTCACCCATTTATACTTTTTATTTTGCATACTAGAATTTTCTAGAATTTTTTTATTTAACTCAGAAGTGTTAAATTCAAGTATATTCCTTTCATTAATTGTTTCTTGAATGTTCAAGTTGTTGGTTCCTGAAAAGTGTTTTATGTATTTAAAGCTACTAGTACACTCTTCAATAAATCATATAGAGAAACCAAGTCCAATTATTGAATTCTTAAGAGGACTGAACCAACTAATAGGGATGTTGAATTATCCCTCTACACTTCAGGTTCTGTAAAACCAAGGGGGGCCTCCCATTAATGCCCTTGAATACACACTAAACCCTTTGATTTTCAATAATAAAAGAAAAAATATCACATAAGGCTCAACATAACTAGGAGATACTAGATATAGGCTAATTATCAATTGAACATCAACCTTTCTTGGAGCATGAGAAGAAATACACCATAGCTAAACTGGAAAATGAAAATAATTCTATCAAAATATGGAATTACTAGATACCCTAAACCAATAAGATAAAAATTTCAGCAATATTAGATCAATGCCTTATCCACTGGGTAATATCCCCAGTCTGCAACTTCCTGTATAAAGACATAAAATGCAACTGATCAAAGACTCTGATTATTATTTCCCTACAATAATATCTTTCATGCAATCCAAAATTGAACTTCTTATAATGATCCTTATGCCATCCCTATGAACTCATGAATTATTTTTTTGCATTTTAATTGATCCTTCATCAAAGATTAGAATTAAAACATACACATACAAACAATATGTAGTGAAGTGAATGAGAACTTTGAATTTTTTTAATTGACAACTCATAAAATCAACACAAAGGATAACACAAATAACGATTATATTTCACTGATTTCAGAACCATCAACTTCATACATTAGTTTTTTTATTGAAATACTACTCAATATGACTAAAAATCCAATAATAAAATATATAATTGCTCTGTCAATTGTGATACATGACTCAATTACACTGGTTCAACCTGGCGGAGTATGAAATAATTCTACTTGAATTTTGGACAAAAATTCCCAGCCCTTCCTAAGTGATCTTGGAAATCATTTTATAGAGTAAGGATTGCAAAAAGCTACAAATCAATTAGGGAAAAATTACAATTGATTTCTTAACAATAATAAAATCCTAGGGGTCCTCAAAAAACATGTCTTCTCTTTTTGCTAGCATTCAGTGGTTCTTTCGAAAGCAGGAGCGTTCTTATGGTTGGCTTTACAAAATAGAAATCTTACAAGTGATAGGATGGTCAGATTGGGGATTATAGATCCTTTTAACTGTGTCATATGTGGCCTTTGTCCAGAAACTTCAAACCATATTTTCCTTTCATGTGAATTTGCTGAGCAGGTGTGGTTCAAAATCTAGCAAAGACTACATTGGCAAGGCCCCTTACCTACCTTATTATCTCAGCTTATCAAACAATGGCCTTTACTCCAAAAAGACTCTTTCTTTGGGAATATTTGGAGATTCATTCCTACCGCTATTATTTGGATCCTATGGTGGGAACACAATAAGAGAATCTTTAGAAGGGATGGATCTTCAGTTGATCAAGTTTGGGATACGGTTGAAACCTTGATCGCAGAGATGGTGAATGCAAATTATTTTAGAACCAAGACTCTTTCCTTTCTTTTCTCTTTGGATGATTCTAGAATCTTAAATTCATTTCCTCATTTTTCTATTCCCTTCAAGGGAGTTCTGGTCAAGAAAAAATCCAAGGCCGAAGTTAGAAAAAATATTAAATGGCAACCCCCGGATGAGCAATTTATCAAGATAAACTTTGATGGGGCTTCGAAGGGTAACCCAGGTATCTCAGGTGCCATTTTTTTGTTGAGGGACAACACCTCCCATTTGATTTGAGAAGGATGTAGTAAAATCCCCATTGGAACCAATAACATCATGAAAGCTAGGGCCCTAATAATGGGGGTGGACATGGCGGTGGCCTGTGGTATTAGGAAAATCCATATTGAGGGGGACTCCCAAATTATAACATCTGCTGTCATGTCATGTTCCTCCTACCATTGGGAAATCCAATATTCTCTGGATTGGGTGAGGCAAGTTTTGGACAGTTTTAAAGTAATCAAAATATCTCACTGTTATAGGGAGGAAAATGCTCTTGTTGATTGGTTAGCCAAGTCTGGGACATCACTTGAGAAGGGTTCTAAATTCTGGGATCATAAGGAGCTAGAGGAAATTCTTAGTAAGGGTCACCATTGGATTGGGCCCAAACTTGCACATCATTAGCCACTTGACATGGGACGCGGTGACTGCAAGGGGTTATCCACCCCTCTCATCCCAGTTTACTTTGAAAAAGGGTCAATGCTAGCCCAGGTTCTCTGGTGGGGTTCTAAATTTAAAATGCTTGATACCTGGTCCGAGGCAGTGTGGGGATAGGGTATATAAGTATGGTCAGTAGTTACACTATGAAGAATGTTTTCCAATAGATTTCTCTTTCGCTTCCTGAAGGCACATATTGCCCAGTATTAGATGATGCATATCAAGTGGTTTGAAATACATGGCTAGATCCATGTCTTTCTAGAATCCCATGGTGTTCCAATAGTAATGGGTGTATCAGAATCCCTTGTTTTTTCCAATGGAACTTGGCATCGAGCCAGCCCTCTGGCATATGACTTCTGATGGGTTCTAAAGGGCTGTAACGTGTCTTTACAACTCAAGCTATGCAGAAGGTGAATTAAACAATCATTGATATGGACGTTTGGCAGATGCATATTCACTAAATGTATACGCCCCTATCAAATCTTGTTTACTAACTGAGAACATTTGATGGTGATCACTTCTTCCAGCCATCGTGGGTGGGGTCTAAGGTTTCAAGCATCGCTGGGGCTAGGGTCAGTTCCAATGTTGGGGGCTGATTATTGCCAATGGCGGGTAGTCCTCTGGCTTGCTGTCGGTAGATCAACATGGATGAGTCAGGGGAGGTGAAATATACCTGGATGCTTAGTGTTGGGGAAGAAATTTTTCTTAAGGGCCATGAATTTATATGTTATTTTAAACTGGTCTCGGTAGCTAAGTGGTTTGGTGGCCTCAAATATTTGGCTTGGTTTCTGCATTGACCTTGTTCCTAGTTGTATATCTTTTGGGGAAGTTTCAATTCCATTTTTTTATGCTCGATGTTCTCGAGCTGGCTGGGTGGGGTTCTTTTTGCATCTTATCGGTTCTTTCCTTTCCGTTGTTGTTGTAATTAGGCTATGACATTAGGTTTTCTTCCTGCTTCTATCCTCATGGAGCCCCCTGAAGTAGTTTTTAATTTTTGAATAAAATTTATAATGGCACTGCCATTTTTACCAAAAAAAATTATAAAATCCTGGGAAGACTTCTTCAAATCTTCAAATTCTACTACATGGGAGTTGGTATAAAAAAAATTACATTTGTCATTTTTCTCTAGAGGCAATCAGATATAATTTATTTAGGTTGTGTAGGATACACATACCTTTTAACAAAAAATTCAAGGTACCTATTAAGTTAATTTTTCTCCCTATAAACAAGCTCAACTGCCATTCAATAACAAACTGCAAAAAGAAAAAAATTGTGATTTCCAACTACTCAAACAACCTCCTTTCTATTTATCTTCATCTCCCACATGGTCAGTCAAAGGATTTTAAAGTCTCTATCTGGCGAACAACTTCACTCCAAAAAGCATCAGTTATGGCCCTCGCATCTGAAATAAATTTAACAAGATCCACCTCATCTCTGAAAATATTATCTATTACCTCATTGAAGTCAGGTGTATCAATATATTTTGTTAAATTCAATAATATTTCAATGCTATCCACAATCAAATCAAAATCCCTTGTCCACATAGGGATGTCCTCCAACTTTCCTTCTTTATCATAAATGTTATGGAAGTAAGTATTATATGATTCCACAAATATATGAAATTTCCCTTTGATTTTTGTATCTGTACCTATGAAGAATGCAACTAATGTACTAACTATACCAACTATATCCTTAGTGTTTGTAATCTTATCAATAATATTAGGCATGTACACAAAAAATGTTGTAAGCTTCTCCATTGATATAGTCATGCCTGACCATAGAGTAAGAATAGGATTCAAGAAGGCCATGGATTTTGCACATTTACTTTCAAAAACTTGCAGGGATACATGAGAGCTATGCACAATACTCAATTTATTTTTCAAGGTGTCAAACCTATGTTGTAGGATCTCCATCAATACTTTGATTCATAAAGTATTATTTTCTTCTTCTATTTTATCTATCCCGTCAACATACCTATTCATCCTCACAACAACCTCAACAGGGATAGAAACATTTTAAATTGAAGGAATGAACTCACCGGTAGTTTCTACATGAGAATCCACCCTTTCATTAATAGTAGGGTTATTGGATAACTTCTCAATTAGCTCAGAAATCTTTTCTTCTAGATTAGCATAAGTTGTACCTCATACTCCTTGGATATTCTGATGAGGGTGATGTATGTTTCTATATCTCTCTTCTCCAAATCCTCTGCCTTAGCTCTATTTAAGAAAGAAACATGGGTTAAGAAATCATCAATCTCCACATTTCTCACATTCTGGATATTCTAGATGATCTTTTCACCCTACCTTTGATAGTGTATGTCAACCAACTTTGGATTTTGTGTCGTAAGGGCAAGTGACCAAATTTTCAATGTCCTTCTCCTTGGGTCAAAACCTGAGCCTCTGATGCAATCCCCAACCTCAACCTCAGAATTGAATATCTTATCTGGTTGTTTTCTTATTTAATCAACCATGAAGCATGATTTCATGTCCCATCCAGGAAATAGAAGCATACCACTTATTTTCACCGATTCTGTTTCCTGTATCACAGAGAGTGTATGACTATCTAGATCATACACCTACAATATGTTTACCAGTATTTCTTTGTTTTCCTCTATATAATCTTAAGGACCCAAATTATTTTTCAATTCATCTTCTTTTAACTTAAAAATAAAACTCCCAAATTCCTCAGTCTAGATGATGTCATCATCTGGCATGAACAAGTTAGAAAGTAATATCCTATCATCTATTTGGGTAATGGGTGCTAAACTTGCTTCCCTGGTCCCCTCACCTTTTCATGGCTTTTTCACTTCCCTCATTTTCTGTCATATCTGATGGAAATAGGAGCTTTTCTAATTAACAACTAATTTAGCAGTATCTCTCATCACCGTGGGAGCATGTTCAATTTTCTATCTTTTGGTTGCTGGTGTTTGAGAAGATTCAACTTCCTCTCCCTCCTCTACTTTCACATATTATTCTCTCCTGAATGGAACATCTTTAGGAGATGACTCCACATCCTTAGGTTTAATCGAGGCCTCTCCCCTAATGGGCACATCAATCATCTTCTCCATTATTTCATCATATTTCTCAAGTAATGTCTTCAATTTATCCCAATATCTGAGCTCATGATAAAACCAAGGAAAGAAGGATCCAATTCTTTGAATTCTATTTCAACTCTTTGGATATCATTACATATTCTTCTTTTCTTAGTCAAGTCATCAGCAATAACTATGTTTCTAATAATTTCATCATTAGGCAATGCCTCATGAAGTGGGAAAGAAATATTTTCCATATCCTTCAAAGTAACTCTCATAAATTGCTCATGGTCACACATTCTCATCTTTGTAGTATACAATCTGTAATGACTAAATAAATAATTCATGGGATCCACAACCTATTCTCAATAGTGAAATCACTTACTACTCATAATGTAGGTAATAAAGTTCCCTTCTTCTTCTTTGGGCCTAGGTAATTTTTTTCAACCAATGTTAGCTGCCAGATGAACTCAATAATTCCCACCCTGAGAGGGACATGTTTTGGTAAAATTTGAGGTGGCTGAGGACACCCAAAAACCATATTAATTATAAAAGTCTAAAAAGGAAAGCATCTAACCAATTATTCCTTATAGGCCCCTTACTATTTTCCTGAGGACATCTAATCATTCTTATGAGATCAAGAGGGATTATATATTCTCTTGCACCTAGCGTGTTTCTAATGGGGTCTACAATCCAATTTTTAAAATGTAAAAAGAAAGAAGATTCAGTGGTGCATTATCATACCCTTATCTATAGTTTAATTGGCATTGACATACCCATATCCTCCTTCATCAAGATAAACTCATCATCCATGTGGTCAACATTGTAAAATAGAATAAGATGCATGGGAATAGAATAATGCTTGAAATCAATCATGGAAGGATTATTCTGTATAGCCTCGAGGTGATTTTGAATTTTGTTGACTATGAAACCCACATAGTGATATTCCTTGTTTACATGGGGGTGTTGAATGTCCATATCCAACATTAGAAAATCTTTAGCTACTTCCTTTCCTCCTGCTCCAAACACTTTACACAAAACAAACACCGTATACTTTAAGTAATTATGGAAAGTGTCCATCTCATAAGGTTCCTTCACATTGTCTGGAATTTTTATAGGGTTCCTTCCATCCCTAGGCATAAAATTTGGATTTGTATTCTTCTTTAGGACATTCTTGTGCAAATGATACTGCCTTTTTTCTTCATCCAGGTCTATGTGCATGCTCATGGCTCCAGAGATGTTGAATGATTCCACAAAGTTGTCTCTATCAATTCTTACTAGAAAATTTTTATCTTTACATTCTCGATGCATTTGGTAAGCGGGAAATAAATTTTTATCAATACTTTTATTAGGATGGATTACACACTAGGACATCTTTCACTCTATTGTTGGAAAAGAAAAGGAAAAGAGAGGAACTAGTAGAAGTAGTAGAACTAGATCATTAGCTAATAATGCATTTGATGAGCCTCGCAACAATTGAACCCATTCATCTAAAAATTTATCCTTTTTTTCTTCAGTGCAACTATTTATTGAGTAGACGTACTTGGTTATAACATTTTTATAGAATAATGAACTCTTAATATCATACATAAAAGCTTCTCTGATGCACTTATTCTCTATGCAAATGCAACGACTTAATCTCAAGGAAATATTTCTATCTCATAGAAAATAAGATTAGTGATTGGATACGCAAATGATGGAAATAGATACTACTTTAAAGATATTTCTCAAGTACCAACTCTCTATCCATCAACTCACCATTAATGACATACATTCATAATAACTATAGTTAGCCTCAAAAGGAAAATAGTCATGTCATCAGGCCGTGAATTTAGAAGATTTGAGAAATTTAAAATCATTTGAAATTTATTTCAGCACATCTAGCAAATCTCTTTCGTGTCACAAATATATTTGGCCCAGACCCCACTTTTTACTTTTCAACTCAAGTCATTTGTCTTTATGGAATCGAGCTTAGCTTTATCAGAAAAATATGACTTAAATTATGTCTTGCAATCTTGCGACAAACCGTAACAATCACCTTCGCATGGTCACAACCTTCAGAACCAACAACAGGATAACCTCTCGACCTTGCACCAATGGTTATCCTTAACCTCTTCACATGGTTGTAAATAATAAAAGTTTATGAAAAGTAATCCTGCAACCTTGAGCCATCGATTGATCATTATACTTTAGATACATGGCAACATCTCGAAAATTTGTAAGCTAATAATAAAATCCATTTCAAACCTTGCGATGCTACACCAAATAATTTTACTTTGAATCTTCTCAAGACACATGGTAGCCTCTCTCACTACCGTAACCATTCTCATAGCCTTCATAAAACACTTGAAATCTCGCGGCATACAAAAAACATTAGTTGGTTTTAAAAAATAGGACACGTGGCACCTCTACATTTATTCGCACCTTAACAACTTAACAGTTAAAACAACTTCTAAATCCATGAAAAACTAAACTTAACCACTAGCAGGTGACTATCACATGTTCATAATCATTTGAGACCAACCATTAATTGTCATAGGACCTTGTGACATTCTTAACTTAGCTGCCCCACTTAACCTCAGTACAAGGTTGCAACATAAAAACTTAACTAGGACACCAACCCGCGACATTGTGCTACACTTTAACTTAAGCACTTTGCAAGATCATGACTGTTTGATACAAGAGGATAAGACCATTATGAATCTGTAAAAAAAAGGAACTTTAACTGCATCATAAAATCACAAGCTTAAAAGGGTATGTGCAGGATCATGGTATGCCAAAAAGCGGCGATGTGAAAAAGAAGTCCTGATTGGTAGACTGATTGAAAAATATCTATAACTTTCAAATGGCATAACATTTTTTTAATTATAAAACATGTGTCACATCTATGCTTCACCTACTATAAGAAAAAAAGAAAAAAAATTATGTTTGTTTAAGTTTAGACTAAGTTAAGGTGGTCAGACACGAGATTTTTTATATTATGGAAAATTTGTAGAAGAAAATTCATAATTAATTATTTACTTAGAAAAAAATTACTAAAAAATATGCATCACATCTGAACATGAGTCTACTACTTATATCTAGAATCTAGTAAAAAAAAATTATCATTTGGTTGTGTTTAAGGTGGTCAGACATACACTTACTTCTTATCTTTTAGTCATGATTGATAGACTGATAGAAAAATAGCTATAGATTTCAAACAGTATAACATTTTTGAAATCCTAAAAATGAGTGACATTCTATGTTTTTCCTATTACAATAAATAAATAAATAAAAATTCAATTTGATGAAGTTTAGACTAAGTTAAGGTGGTCAGACAGGAATTTTTTTATATTCTGGAAAAGTTGTAGTAGAAAAATCATAATTAATTATTTACTTAGAAAAAAATTTAAAAAAAATATGCATCACATCCAAACATGAGTCTACTACTTAGATCTATAACCTTGTAAAAAAATATTATTATTTTATTGTGTTTAAGTTGGTCAGACATACACCTACTTCTTATCTTTTTCCTTAAATTTTCATACTACTACATATAAATTTGAAATTTCACCATATAGAATATTTTTTTTTAAAAAGAATTGTATAAAAGAAACTAAATTCAATTTTCTATAGATTCTCTTTGTACACATTCTTTATATAAGATTGATAACTTGTTCAAAATTTAACGTCAACTTTCCTAAACCTAATTTTCTGAATTTTCATTGTCACTTAAGGGCCTGGTTTGGCATACCATGATCCTGCACATACCCGAAATGTTAACAAAATCAAACCTTGCAAACTCAAACTTAAAAGTTAAACAAATATCGCTAATTCACATACATGAAAATTTTTACTAGAAAAGACTCACTAACTAGCAGTAAAGAATCATAAAGGTATTTTGACTTTAACTGACTTTCATGGTAATTTGCAAAGACCAATTGGAAAAAACAAGATTGGACTTAGGAAATTTTCTTCCAACTCGATTGTTGACTTCATTCGCTCGACAGATTAAGAATTTTTAAAAAGGCAAAATAAATTAATGTCAAATTTTGAAGAAATTTTAACAAATACTTAACCAAATTTTACAGTCCTAATAGTGGCTCTAATTGGGGATGTATGCCTCTTGTAGGCATAGCAAGATCTCAGAATTCAAGGTTAATTATACCAACCCTAACAAATGGAACACTTAACCTAACCCTAAAACACATAGAAAAAACTAAAAAAATATATACAACGTATCTACTATTCATGGATATAATCCATTATTTTAAGAGAAATAATGTTTCAGGAATTGTCCATGAACTGGCAATTTTAGAGTTTCTTCAGTCATAATTTTTTATAAATATGAGTCTTCACTCCATTTGTTGTCAATAATATATAGATGAAACCAGATAGGGTCAAAATTTCCAATTCTACCCTTGTCTTCTAATCTGGCATTCCACATGAGGACCATATCATCCACTTCAAAATTTCAGATAGTTTTTCTTGTCATATAAATCTTTGATCTATAGTTGTAATTTTTCATTTCTTTCATAAGCTTCTCTTCATGTCTCATCCAACTGCATTAGATCATTTATTCTTATCCTCATTTCATCATCCAAGTCCTCATCATATGCCTTCACAAACTTGTACATTTGCATCAAGGTATTTTGGGGTAATCTAGCCTAATTGCCATATACAAGGTCAAAAGGTGCACATCTAATTGCATTTTTCATAGTTACCTTGTCAGCCCATAATGCAAATCTCAGTTTGGAATCAAAATCCTTCTTGTTGTATTCTGAGACTCTCTTGATAATTTTAATCAAGATTCTATTTCTTGATTCAGCCTAGCCATTTCCATGTGACTGGTATGGAGAAGAGTAAGATATTATAATCTCATACTTTGACAAAATGCATCAAATTCATCATATTTAAAACACATAGCATTGTCTACTAGTATTTCCATAGGGTATCCAAATCTGATAATAATATTCTCCAAAATGAAGTCTACCACCACTTTTTTGTTGGGAATACAATATGGGAAAGCAAGATGCTAAGAGAGGGGAGGGGGGTGAATCAGGTCTTCAAATTTTATCTCTTAAAATAAACTGATCCACAATCATACATAAATGTAATTGATCTATCATCTAGTAGCATTCATGAAAGTAAAAATATAACACAAGACACAAAATTTTGGTAACCCAAAAACCCAATAAGGTAAAACTTGGGTGGGGATGATAGCCACAAAATCTTCACTACTGCAACAATATTGTGTGCCTGTTAGGGATACAAGATTTTGTCACAATATGTAATCTACCTGGTTAAGAGCTATATATCATTACAATCTATCTTGTAAAAGGATTTAAACTTACAACAAAGTAAGCACTCAGCTAAGAGATTTAGAAAGGTCTGTTAGAACCACTCTGCTAAGAGATTTCACCTGATATACTTGTTAGAATTTTCCAAGATTTAATCCTTTGGTATGCATTCTGATGCTGATAACAGATCTCCTCTTTTCAATACCTTCTTTGATCTAATAATCTAATATATCTTTACTCTAGTGCTCACTACACTTTCACTCTACTAGATCTATGCTTCCTCTATCAAAATAACCCTTTGCACATCTCTCATGTACACATACACCTTCTCTCTCTGTACTCTCCAATAGGGTAAGAAGAAATCTTCATATACTTTATGGATCTGGCAATTAGATCTAGATCAACAATCAGGATCAAATGCTTATGTCACTTAGGAAATCCAATTTTATGATTTCCTACATGCCACATAGTGGGATCAAATAATTAAATGCATAATTATCCTGTTGAAAATATTAAATGCCTAGACGAGTCGGACCAAAGTAGTTTACCTCAAAATTGGTGTCAATTCTGACATACATAACAATATTGTCTTTCTCGGCACAAAATACTCTAGCGCTCGACATGTACTAAAATTGGTAACCATGTGACTTGGAAAATATTATCTTCTCAAAAGCGACTATGCTGAATAGCTCAGCCTATACTAGATAGCTCGGCCGCAGTGATGACTGGCTAAAACTACCTAGATAAATGACTTAGTGTGGGACACTAATGATAAAAAAAACTTAGAGATCAACAATCTCATCCTTTGTTATTAGTGGAAAAAACACTTATTATTTACATTCAAAAATTTTTCCTTAAGGACACAATGTAATCCCCTTTAGATTATACTTCATACTTCATACATAATATACATTCCTTCAACAAAGATATTTATACCTATTTTTGCACATCTTTTTCTATTTCTTGTCCTTTTCCTATTTCCTATCCTATTTCCCCCTTGTTTTTGTCACTGATAGCTATGGGGGTTAAGTTGTATTTGTTCAAAAATGGTTTATGAATCTGTAAAATCAATGCAAAAGATGTATCCCAACTATCCTTAACAAACTTCATAACTTCCAACTTAACTTCTAGCTCAACAACTAGACTTACCAAACTATCTGTAGTAGAGAGATGAGAATCTCTCTCGACCAATTCTCTTGCAGCTGTGAGTTCCTTTAGAATAACCTCCAAATGAGGTATCAAATCATCCTGGATTGTGAGTAGATTGGCCCTTATTCGGCCATCTTCGGCCATAATCTTGACTAATCTCCTCTATGTATGAGTCAACCTATCAAAATGGATGGAGCTAGAACTAGTATCCATGCTCAATGAACTTGCTAATGAATTCATATCTAAATGCAACTTATCAATAAGATTTTTATTCTCCTTTGTAAAGAATGTATCATTACATAGTATTTTGTATAATGAAAAGACATTATTTGCAACTTCCTCAAGAATCTCAATGAGAGAAGAAAGTTCAACCTGTTTGGTAGCAATCTCTCCAGATATCTTCTCCAAGACTTTATTCTCAAATATTCTCTTGGACCATTGCATCAATTTTCCATTGGCCTTAATATTTTCATCAGTAAATTTCTACAAAATGTGAACTAACTATTCTAGTATTGGTGCTTTCTGATTTTCATCTTCCATATCAAAAGCTTTAACGAAAATATCCTTTATGTCCTGCAGAACTTGCTTCTGCTTTTGTTCCCTCTTCATTTCTTCTTGTTTCTTATTCCTCTTCAATAGGTATTGAAGGGTCTGAATCTTCTCATATGTCAAACTCTCAGTATCCCATTTAGGAATCATAATGACTTCATCTAATGTGACATTTAATCTTGGTGACTTTTTCTTGTTTATCTTCCTCTTCTTGAGCTCTGGTGAGCTGGAACTCGGCTCAAGTTTTGTGATCCCTTTCCCTTTGTCAGTATGAATTTCATTGCTGCCTTCATCTGAGTCAAGATTTCATACAGATCAGGTATATTTTCTATTTTGGGTCCAGTGGGAGTAGATGTTGTAGAGTGTGGTAGATCCACCAACACTTGTATAGCCTCTTGTTCTATAGGTTTATTCACAATTTCTTCCATCTTATCTCCACTCTCTAAAAATATTTTTACAACCTCTAAAATATGTGGATTAGTAGTCATTACCTCCTTTTCTCCTTCCATCTCTGTCTCGGCCTTAGTTTTATGAATGGGTGATGGCACACCTATGTTTGTCAGCTCATTTTGATCTTCGGCATCCATGTAATGTTGTTCTCTCCAAGTGTAGTGTCAATGGGACTATCCATTGTCAAATCTATAGTTTTCCCATCTCCTATTTTCTCTTGTGGTTTTGTCTCAGTCTCTGCTTGATTAGTAGAAGTTTCTTCTTCCATTTCCTTCGGCTCAGAGGTGCCTTCACCTTTCTCATCGGCCTTCTTAGAGATTAACCCAAAGGTTTCCTTCCATATTCTGGTGCTCTATTGAACTACTCATTTAGCATCATTCTTCATTATTGTATAGGATCTTTTCTTAGGAATAAACTTCATTTCATATTGTTCAATGAATCTTGCTATATGTTTCTTGGTTAGATTAGGGATAACCTTAGCTAGTTTTTCTTCCCTTATCTGTCTTTTGGTCATTAAAGCATACTGCCAATTTTGTGATAGAATATCATAAAGGTCTGTAGGAATAATATTTCCTATTTCTACAAGTGTCATCTTGTATGTACACATCATATCTAGCAATGCTTCCTGAATCTTGTGTTTGTTAGCTATTCTTTGCTTCCCATACTTGATAAATCTAAATCTTGCTAAACCAACTATTGTCCTAATATTCTTGCACACGTCATCAATATTAATCATTAGTTTATGTGATTCTATTGGTATGTTGCTAGGTTAATCAGTATATATCTTCTCCTCATCTTCTTCATCACTCGGGATTAGTTTTCTCCTCAGTCTTATATCAGGTATGCTCGGCAGTGTCTTAGTTTGAACTTGTTTTCTCTTTCCTAAACTACTCTCACAACCATTTTTATTTGTATACACCTTTGTTGACTAAGCTTGTGCTGAAACAGTTGATGCCCTTGCCCTAGGTTGGTTAGAAACAAGAGGGGTAGTCTTAGGTTTTGCTTGACTTGGTTTGGTTGCCTTGGCAGCTTCTGGCTGCTTCCCTTTTCCTTTCACAGTGATATCCTCTTCAGGTTCACTCTGTTCTTCTTCACTAGACATATCTTCTCCATGTCATGTTGATAAACCCAAAGGTGCATCCTCTACTTCTTCATCACTCTCAATTCCTCTCCATAGTTCCAGCCTTCAAATCCATAGAGATTTTGGACTTTGCTTCTTCATAGTTTCCAAAACGTTTTGCTGCACTATCAATTTCCTCAACCAATAGAGTTGTTATAGATATAGATGTTTCATCAACATTCACTTCATAAGGTAATGGCCTTAGCCATGATGCCCTTGGCACTACTGATTGCACATAGGTGAAATATATGTCTACTAGGAAACATACATGCTCATAATGTTTCTCAACAAGTGATCTGGGAATTATACTCCTCAATCTCATCTTTTTCTTGAATTCAACAAAATATATTCCCTTTACATTGTCAAAATTATCACCTAACTACTGAATAAATGCATTAATTTATTGTGTGATAGGTCTGTCTATTTTCCATACTATGTTGCCAAAAGTAGGAAATGTATTCTGTATGTAGAAAAATATACAAGTGAGAAGAGATCCAAACTTACATATTGAATTATTTTCCTTTCTGATTGAAGCAAGGTTCTCGACCAATTGCATCATTTGAAGCTCAACAAGGTCATAAGTATGATACTTCTTCAAAATCTTCCAAGCTTGGTCAATTGCAATGCATGGGACACTGTCTAGTCAGCTCGACTGATAAAAATTATGAGCAATAACCTTGACCGCAAAATCAAGCTCCAAATTTGTGATAGTAGAAATCGTCATCCCTCTTTTGTTCCAAATGGCTCTACTGAATTCTTTTATGTTTTCCTTACTCTAACATCTCATTGTCCACTTTCCATTAAGAATTGGATAACCAGTTACATGATGGATGATTTCCTTTGTAATCTTAACTGTTCCATTTTCCAGCCATATGTTCATGTCATGTACATGACTCAAAACAATTTTGATCCATTCCATTTTGAATTCCCTCAAAAATTATAGGGCACGAGTTAACCCTCTCTCAGTTAAATGTTTGTGTTCATATTTTAGGGATTTGTCTTTGCACAATTTGCTGAAAGATTCTCTTAGCTTGTGATCGCCAACTTCACTTATCTTGCACATATAACATGACCTAATATAATGAATCATGAGTACCTTAGGTGGAATTGGTGATAGGGCTCCAGTTAGATCACCCTAGATGGCGCTCTTAGGAACTGATCAAAAGTTAGGAGGTGCATAGGTATCGATCCTTACCAATTGAATGTTTAGAAACTCCTTCTCCATACTCTTTTCTATTGTGGAAGAACAAGCAGCCATGATTCCAAATAAAATAGGGTTTCAAAAGATGATGAACAGAATACCTCGGCAGATGTTGAAATTCACACTTTTACTTAGGGTAGCCGATGGCGCACTATAGAAGTCTTTGAAATATCTTTACAGAAATCAAGTTTGTAAATTTCTCCAAGACTCTGTGAAATTCTCAATCGCAAGGTAAAAATAATTAATGAACTACTCATTCCTTTATAGGCTCCAAAGGTCAAAAGTTAGGTTTGCAATAAATGTTCTGTCTGTTGAGTGAGTGCAAAATAGTTGTCCTCGGTCGAGTCACAAAACTCATCTATCTCTTAGTCACAACCCATACCAGCTCGACATACACTAGATAACTCAGTCTCAGTGTACAGTAACACTGTTGCTTGGCACCTATAGTGCATATTGACTTTGCTAGGTATATGTTTCAAATATTTTTCCTGATGCATCTCAACATATGCAGATATGGAATTTTGCACTATATATGTTAGGAACTGATAAAATATATGAGATATAAACACATCTCCTTACATACCTTTCATGCTTAATTAGTGATGGTGTGATCACCTGATCCATTGGATTGGGTGACCTCGGCTTTAGTAGATTCACTGCTGCTCGGTTCTATTTTTCTTACCCATGTTTGATTCATCTATGTTCTAATATCCTCAATAGTAGGAGCATGTACCCTTGTCTTTCAATCCTTCCTAGTGTGACTAATTTTCATACAATTATAGAAAACTAGGCTTTCATTCATCCAACTCTTAGATTTTCCTCTGAAATGTGTCTTTATGCAGTTTTCTGGAACATGCCCATACTCACCACAGTAATGAAAACTATGCCATGTTTTGTAATCCCAATTTTAAGTGTTACCTTTCCTTTGTAATTTTGCTTATGTCTTTTATGTCCATTGTTTTTTGGCATTATATCTGCAATCTTGTGCTCTATGTTTGAATTTTTGACAGTTGTAACAATACCCATTGAATCTAGGTGTGGGAGGTGCATTATTTTTCTTCACCCAACATTCATTTGCTTTATGGCCAAAATTCTTATACTTAAAGAAATAACCATTGAACTTAGGTTTAGGATTGGACATACCATTCTTGCTTCGACAGATGTTTGTAGTATGTCTGGGTTTTCCACCGTGATGGCATACATGCTTGTTGTTCTTTGTCTTTGTATTCCTCTTTTCACCAATCTTAGATGATTCTCCTTTCTCAGTAGATGTCTATTGTTTGATATGACCTAATCCATAATAATCTATAGATCTCCTTGATGCTTCCATCATATTTTCAAAATGAGTCAAAGCTTCATTGGGTCTGTTTAATCTTTCATTCAGTTCTTTCTCAGATCTCAATTCATCTTTCAATTGACTATTCTCAGATCTCATATTTACCATTTCCATATCTTTCCTACTGATCTCCTAATTTGCAAGTAGTAGTTGATTCACCATGTCAATCTGATTATTTTTCATCATTTATACTTCATGTGTCCTTTCATCAAGTCTAATAGTCATCATTCTTTTGTCTTCTTCAGCCATAGCTTTGTCATCTTCAGCTTTCTTCTTTTGTTCCACTACTTCACATAGTCTTACTGTTTGCATTTCTTGTTCTCTTTTCAGGTTTTTGACTTCTTCACACAATGTGTTAATCCTTTCCAGTAGATCTTAAATTTCTTCATCACTCTCAGTAGAGTTTCCATTCTGAAATAGGCTTGGAGTGTCTTCTTCTTGATAATAAGTGTCATTCATTTATTTGGCCAAATATTTCCTAGATATCAAGGATTTTCTTAATTCCTATCTTGTTGTCTCAAGCTGATGTAATGCTAGCTGAATTTCAATCTTTTGATTCTCAATGACTTTACCCAATTTGTAAATCTCCATCTCAATATATGTACTTCTTAAGTTGATTAAAACCTTTTGTAGGAGATCTGAGCTCTCATACCAATTGTTGGAAATACAATATGGGAAAGAAAGATGCTGAGAGGGGGGGTGAATCAGATCTTCAAATTTTATCTCTTAAAATAAACTGATCCACAATCATAAATAAATGTAATTGATCTATCATCTAGTAGCATTCATGATAGTAAATAAATAAGACAAGCCACAAAATTTTGGTAACCCAAAAACTTAATAAGGTAAAACTAGGGTGGGGATGACACCCACAAAATATTCACTACTACAACAATAAAGTGTGCCTGTTAGGGATATAAGATTTGATCACAATATGTAATCTACCTGGTTAAAGGTTTGTTCGATTAAGAGCTACAGATCATTACAATCTACCTTGTAAAAGGATTTAAACTTACAGCAAAGTAAGCACTCGGCTAAGATATTTAGAAAGGTCTGTTAGAACCACTTTGTTAAGAGATTTCACCTGATACACTTGTTAGAATGTTTCAAGATCTGATCCTTTGATATGCACTCTAATGCTAATAATGGATATCCTCTTTTCAATACCTTCTCTGATCTAATAATGTGATATATCTTTACTCTGCTACTCACTGCACTTTCACTCTACTAGATCTATGCTTCCTCTATAAAAAAAACCCTTTGTACATCCCTCATGTATGTATACACCTTCTCTCTTTGTACTCTCCAATAGGGTAAGAAGCAATCTTCATATACTTTACAGATCTGGCAATTATATAAAGATCAACGATTAGGATCAAATGCTTATGCCGCTTAGGTAATCCAATTTTACGATTGGCTACATGCCACATAGTGGGATCAAATAATTAAATGCATAATTATCCCATTGAAAATATTAAATTCTTAGATGAGTCTACCCAAAATAGTTTACCTCAACATTGGTGTCAATTTTGACATACATAACAAAACTTTCTTGCTCGACACAAAAAGACTCTGGCGCTCAGTATGGACTGAACTTGGTAAGCATGTGACTCGGCAACTATTATTTTCTTGGAAACAACTATGCCAGATAGCTCGGCCTATACTGGATAGCTCGGCTATAGTGATGACCGACTAAAACTACCTAGATAAATGAGTAAGTGTGGGACACTAATGATCAACAAAACTTAGAGATCAACATTTTCTTGTATCTCTCTTAGGAGGGATAACCTCTACCCACTTGGTAAAATAATCAGTAGCCACCAAAATCCATGAGTGATGACCACTTGAATTTTCTACAATCTCTCCAATAAAATCTAAGCCCCATTGTTGAAATGGTGCTTGAACATTTATAGGCCTAAGAGGTAAGTTAACAAAAAATTCCAGCTTACCTAAAAACTTTTGGCATGCGTCAAAATTTATCATCATTTGGCGTGCATGTCTGAAAATATAAGACCACTAGAAAATAGACCTTAGTACCCTATAAAAATTTGTTTTAGCCATGTAATGACCACCACACACACCACTATGCATTTATTATTAAAGTCTCTTAGCATAATTTTTATCAACACACTTAAGAAACACACCTTAATTTATTTTCAACCATAGGTTTCCACCAATTATGGCATATTTAATGGCACACAGTTTCATATTTCTTTTCTTGTTATCACTCATATCAGGGGGAAAATAATTTTTTGCAGGTATACAATAATTTCTTTATACCATTCACACTGGTCAATATCACATATGAAAGGATTTCCGTTCTCCTCTAAAATATTAACATGGTTAGCATCAATATTTTCTTGAGTCATTAGCTTCGCTAACCCTTAGCCTCTTACCAATTTGGTAAATGAACATCAATGGTGAATTCTTGGATCATGTTGATCCACCTACACCTTCTCCTAGAGACCTCTTATTGAGTGAACATGAATTTAACAGCTACACTGGGTACATATGCAATAATAGTTTCCCCACCTAAATAATACCTAAAAGCCTTAACAACTTTCACCAATGCATATGCTTGTTTTTTATTTATTTCATACTTAAATTATGCAGCTTGCAAGGATTTACTAAAAAAGCTATGGGTTGTTCAAACTCCTCTGGATTCTTCCGCAAGAGCACATCAACTACAATGTGGAAAGATTCAAATGAAAATATTTGCATAGGCTTGCTATAATCAGGATTCTTAAAAATAGGAGCATCCTTGATGGTTTTCTTAATATCTTGAAAAGCCTTGGAAGGCTCAATATCCCATTTAACCTTGGCCACTTTCCTCATCATCTTTGAAATAGGTTTACTAATTTCACAAAAATTAGTAACAACGCTTCTTAAAAATTTTACTTGGCCAAATAATGATTGTATTCCCTTCACATTTTTAGGCTATGAAAATCTATCTATTGCAACCATCATCTGTGGATCAATCATGACTCCATATTTTAAAATAATTTGACCAAACAATTTTCCTTCAGTCACCCCAAACACACATTTTCTGGGATTCAAAGAAATTCCATTCTCAAGGGCTCTCACAAAGATATTTCTCTAAATGCCTACAGTTGTATTTTTCTTCGTTTGAGTATGTTGTCAAATCATCTCGATAGATTCCCAAGAATTTATCAATAAAATATGCAAAAGCAACATCCATGGTTCTTTGGAATATATCCCCTATATTTGTCAAGAAAAATGACATCCTAACATAAAAATAGGTTCCCCATGGTGTGGTGAATGCAGTCTTGTATTTCTCTGCATCTTTGACCATTATTTGGTTGTATCTAGAGAAAACATTCATCATTTAAATGAGCTCACACCTAGTCACTCTCTATAGAACTGTTTCCATGTTAGGAAAACAATAATTATCTTTTAATGAAGACATATTTAGATTTATAAAATCTACACATAATCTTAGGTCCCTATTTTTGTTTCTTACTAGCATCCCTCATTTTCATAAGTTTCTCTTGTATTTTGGGAGAAAGAGTGAGATTAATTGGCCTTTTATTTTTCCCGAATGGCTTAGCATCACTATTCAAGAGAATCACATGTTGGAACAGATCTTCTCTATGAGATTTTAAGTCATCATATGACTAATAAAACACATGCATATGCTTTATTAAAAGATCTATCAATGATTTCATTACCTTTGGAGACAACTTTGAAGACATATTTTTCCATTAGTATGAAAGGAAAAATAATTTTGAACCATCAGTAAAACCAACACTGAAAGATAGGTTTAGTGCAACCCAATGGACAAGTTCACAAGGGAACTAGATGACATAGTTTACTGTTGCAAACCGAAAATGTTACAAGAGGAACCCAACAAAGGAACCCATAGAGGAAACCCAACAAGAATATTACAGTGTAACCAGACACAAAAGCTAATAGAGGAACCAGATAGACTACAGAGAAACCCGAGCACCAGTCTACCGAGAGACAGTTAGAATTCTGATAAATGTGGATCTGACTTTCACGTCAGATAAAAAACTTGTGTTTTATATTTATCTTTTTTATTATCTTTAAATCCATTTATTGAGGGAAAAGCAATGTAGTTGTAATTGTTTTAATTAGTCTAACTGATTAGAAACTTGCAAACTAGGAGATCAAGGTCAAGTTGTAAAACTTCGATCATAGAGTTATCATTGTAATACATGAAACTACTTTAGGTCAAACTCATTGTATAAATAGACATGTAATCTATTATAACACATATGTGTGATGATGATTGTAGCCAAGAAAAACATCTATGGATCAGACTGAGAGTTTTATGTAGAAGAAAAATAAAAGATGAAATGGGTTATCAAGAACTAGATTCAAGGCTACCAAGCAGAAAAGATGTATTAATCAATCACTATAGGTGATAAACATACATGTAATCTTTATTGGATCTGTAATCAGTAATTCTAGATTGTGTAACACCCCAAAATTGGCATCTTGCAACCCTAACCAATTTTGTTGTATTTTATCAACCTTCTAAATCATCAAAGTCCTATTGTACTAGGCAATTCTAAGTTTTGACTAACTCTACTTGACCTAAATGTCAAATGTAGAAAATCCAAAATCTGCATTAATCACATACTATATTTAATTCCTAAATATCAATTACAATTGGCTAAATAAACCCTATGATCAAATTAATTTAATTATAAAGTCCTAGCACTTTAACTAAATTAAATTCACCCCTTTTAGCTAAAACACATAAAAGGAATTAAATAATATTTTATTATTAAATAAAATACCCCATTACAATAATTGAATTTAATTATTCATGCATTTCTGAGGTCATATTTAATTTATTCAATCAAATAATGTCTCCAAAACCCTCACTTCAGTTCAAAAATGGAAAATTTTAGTTGACTAAGATTCAAAAGTGCAACAAATCAGTTAACTGCTTGATTCACTCAAAAAGACAACAGTTCACTATTTCTCTCAAAAGAAACTTGCTATTCTGAATTGGATTTTTAGGAGTTAACTATTTCTCTCAAAGGAAACTTGTCATTCTAACTGGACTCTCATGATATAAAATAGCTCTCTTGTTCTCATTCAAGGAAAAAGAGAATTCATTGTTGAAGCATCGAATCACTGCTGAATTATTAACTCACATTTATGCATTCAAACTCTCATATTTCCTAGCTCTCATTTGCAATAGATTAATCATGTCTAGTTTAGCTTCTTTCAAGCATTCTTATATTAATCTCATTTCTTAGTTTAATCTTCAATCATAGCTTAATATCATGCTTATTTCTTAGATTAATCTTGCAATCTTTAATTCTTAGATTAATCTTGTACTTACATTTCTAGATTAAATCCTCCATTCTTAGATTGATCTAGGTTGTTGGACTCTCAAATTCTAAGAGCTACTCAAAACCCCATCTAGATAGGAGGCAACGGGTTGAATCATCTAGGCATATAGAATGAATAACTCCATATTCATCTCTATTTATGACTGATGAACAATGACCATGTATAAGTGTATGGCTAAGTTAGAGGCCCATATTTAGCGTATACATTTCTAGCGCCCACTGTGGGGTAGAAAATTCAATTTCTGGCCTCATATTTAACTTTTACTTTCTATTTTATTTTCTATTCACTTTGAGTCGAATCTGACTCTACCACCACGTCTGGGTCATCATTTTGGTTTGAAATGACCATAAACACACCTATCTTTGCCCCAAATTCAAATCTGTGCTAAATATTGTTTCCCAAATAGGCCATATGACCTTCTGCACATAGACTGAGGCATGCACACATATCAAGGCATTTTTTTACACAAGGCAGTTTTTTATTTCTAGGAAGTTTTTATTCCAAAAAATTATTTATTGGATCCAACCATAACTCTCTCTGCAATTATCTGTTGTTATTGTTCACATTTAGTTCTGGGCGATCTAACTCAGATCCCTCAGGGTCAAGCTTTGTTCTGGAGATGATTCTTGAAATCTTAATCTATTAGGTATCAAAGCAATCTAACTCAGATCCCATAGAATCATCTTCAGAATGAAGCTTGATCCTCAGGGATCTGATTTAGATTGCTTAGATGCCTAATAGATGAGCTTTCAAGAAACATCTCCAGAACAAAGCTTGATCCTTAGGGGATTTGAGTTAGATTGCTCAGATGTGTAATATATGAGATTTTGAGAACCATCTCCAAAACAAAGCTTGATCCTCAGGGATCTGAGTTAGATTACACAAATACCTAATAGATTAAGATTTCAAGAATCATCTCTGAAATGAAGATCGATCCTTAAGGATCTGAGTTAGATTTCTTAGATACCTAATAGATTAAGATTTTGAGAATCATCTCCAGAATGAAGCTTGATCCTCAGGGATCTGAGTTAGATTGCTCAAATACGTAATATATTAAGATTACGAGAATCATCTCTAAAATGAAGCTTGATCCTCAGGGATCTAAGTTAGATTTCTTAGATACCTAATAGATGAGATTTTGAGAACCATCACCAGGAAAAAGCTTGATCCTCAGGGATCTAAGTTAGATTTCTCAAATACCTAACAATGAGATTTAGAGAACAAAATCCAAAATGAAGCTTGATCCTCAGGGATCTGAGTTAGATTGCTTAGATACATAATAGATTAAGATTTGATAATCATCTCCAAAATGAATCTTGATCCTCAAGGATCTGAGTTAGATTGCTCAGATACCTAATAGATGAGATTTCAAGAGCCATCTCCAAAACAAATCTTGATCCTCAGGGATCTGAGTTAGGTTTCTTAAATACCTAATAGATTAAGATTTCGTGAATCATCTCCATAATGAATATTTATACTCAGGGGTCTGAGTTAGATTTCCTAGATACCTAGTAGATGATATTTTGAGAACCATCTCCAGAACAAAGCTTGATCCCAAGGGATCTCAATTAGATTACTCAGATACCTAATAGATTAAGATTTCTAGAATCATCTCTAGAATGAAGCTTTATCCTTAGGGATCTGATTTAGAATTCTTAAATACCTAATAGATTAAGATATCAAGAATCATCTCCAGAACTAAGCTTGATCCTTAGGGATTTGAGTTAGATTTCTCAAATACCTAATAGATGAGATTTTGAGAACCATCTCAAGAAAAAAGCTTGATCCTCAGGGATCTAAGTTAGATTGCTCAAATACCTAATAGATTAAGATTTCAAGAAGCATCTCTGGAATGAAGCTTGATCCTTAGGGATCTGAGTTAGATTTTTTATATACCTAATAGATGACATTTCAAGAACCATCTCTAGAATGAAGATTGATGCTCAGGGATCTAAGTTAGATTTCTCATATACCTAATAGATTAAGTTTTTGAGGGTCATCTCCAGAATGAAGATTTATTCTTAGGAATCCTGGTTAGATTGCCCCGATACCTAATAGATTAACACTTTTCAAAAGACTATCCCCAGAATGAGGCTCAATCTTCAAGAGTCGGGGTTAGATTGCCCCAATACCTGGCATTGAGATTTAAAGAACCATCTTCAGAATGAATCTTGACTCTCAGGAATTTAGGTTAGATTGACCAGACACCAAATACATGAGAATTTGAGAATCATCTCCAAAATAAAGCTTTCTCCTTGGGAATATAGGTTATATCTCCTAGACACCTAATAAATTGAAATCAGATCAGATTGATTAAGATAGATTGAAATTGATTCAATGATGTCATCATCCTGCCCCCTCAGGAGCGAAATGGAAAGATGACAAGCCATAATGGTGATTAAAAGTGATAAATCACAGATAGAAGTTGAATCGAAGATCAAGAATAAATACGAATAGATTATGGAAGAATCTGGAAGATGTGAGAGAATGTTGATTGGAGATGATTCTAACAAGAAAGTGATGTCAAAAATTTGACTGCACAAGCATCCGATCACGTAAAAATATTAAGTGTGATTTTGAGCTATATAGAAGTGTTAGATTTCAATTTCGATCCTGAAAAAAAAGATTCAGAGTGGTCAATTTAGCCACTTTTAAAGAGTGAGAGAAAGGATCAAACACTTGGGCAGTCATGATGAAGCTAGAATGTTGAAAAAGAATCCCTCATCATACAAATCCAAGAGAACACAATGAAGTGATCATCAAAACATTGTGGCAATGCAAGTCTAGAATGAAAGTGCAATCCTATGCTAGAATGGAAGTGCGATCCTATGCTAGAATGAAAGTGCAATCCTATGCTAGAATGGAAGTGCAATCCTATGCTAGAATGGAAGTGGAATCCTATGCGAGATGAAATTCCTAGGATGTGGTTGTTGGACCCATTGGATAGATATCATCATAGAGGATTTTTGGAACATCAGATTCAATACAATCCTTACTGGTGCTAGTGTAACCATAAGAATATGAATATGACCTTCATTGGATAAGATATGGGAAACTAGTGTAAGCATCAAGGTACAAAAGCTGAGATGATCTAAACATTGTTTCTAGTTTGATATAGTAAGTGTATACCAGTAAACAAACAGATCAATAACAGTCAATGAGATAGTTCTGACCGCACCAACAAGCAATAGACATACTTCAGCCAGTTTCAAAGTTTTTGGATGTGTATATGTATAAGGGTATTGAAACAAAAAACCATTGTGCTTGTGAGTGAATTGTGTTTGATTGCTATCGATATGTTATTTACATTTGTGATGTACAATGTGTGTTATTGAACACAGATGCATCCAAATATGGTGTTAAGAAACACTATTGATTATGGTGTTGAGAAACACCTGGTTGTGTCAGTAGTGAGTTGTCCTTTAGAAATAAAATATTACTAACTCTAGCAGAGTCCAAAGATGTGAGTTTATTTGGAGACCTATTCCCGTAGTGAGATGTCGAGAACCATCTCTGGAATGAAGCTTGATCCTTAGGGATCTGAGTTAGATTGCTCAGATACCTAACAATGAGATTTCAAGAACCATCTCTAGAACAAAGCTTGATCCTCAGGTATCTGAGTTAGATTTCTTAGATACCTAATAGAGTGAGATTTCAAGAATCATCTCCAGAACAAATCTTTCTCCTTAGGACTCTGGGTTAGATTGCACCGACACCTAATAGATGATATTTTTAGAATCATCTCCAGAATGAAGCTTGATCCTCAGGAATCTAGGTTAGATTGCCTTGACACCTAATAGATTGTGATTTCAAGAATCATCCCCAGAACGAAGCTTGATCCTCAGGAATTTGGGTTAGATTGCCTCGACACCTAATAGATTGAGATTTCAAGAATCATCTCTAGAATGAAGCTTGATCCTTAGGGATCTAAGTTAGATTTCTTAGATACCTAATAGATAAGATTTCAAGAATAATCTCCAAAATGAAGCTTGATCCTCGGGGATCTGAGTAAGATTTCTCAAATACCTAATAGATTAATATTTTGAGAACCATCTCCGGAAGGAAGCTTGAGAAAATGCATTTATGAGGTCATATTTCATTTATTTATTCAAATAATCTCTCCAAAATCCTCACTTCAGTTCAGAAATGGAAACTTGGAGTTGACTGAGATTCAAAAGTCCAACAAATTAGTTAACTGCTTGATTCACTCAAAAAGACAATAGTTCGTTGTTTATCTCAAAATAAACTTGCTATTCTGAACTGGATTTTTAAGAGTTAACTATTTCTCTCAAAGGAAACTTGCCTTTCTAACTAGACTCACATCCTATAAAATAACTCTCTTGTTCTCATTCAAAAAGAAAGGAGAATTCATTGTTAAAGAATCGAATCGCTACTGAATTATTAACCCACATTTATGCATTCAAACTCTTACATTTCTTAGCTCTCATTTGCAATAGATTAATCATGTCTAGTTTAACTTCTTTCAAGCATTCTTAGATTAATATCATTTATTAGTTTAATCTTCAATCATAGCTTAATATCATGCTTATTTCTAAGATTAATCTTGCAATATTTAATTCTTAGATTAATCTTGCACTTACATTTCTAGATTAAATCCTCCATTATTAGATTGGTCTAAGTTGTTGGACTCTAAGATTCTAAGAGCTACTCAGAAGCCCATCTAGATAGGAGGCAATAGGTTGAATCATCTAGGCATGTAGAATAAATAACTCCATATACATCTATGTGTGTGACTAATGAACAATGACCATGTGAAGTGTATGGCTAAGTTAGAGGCCCATTAGGTGCCCTTGGTTTTTTTTGTATGTTTCAAATAATAAAAACCAACCGTATTTTTACCACCGCGCCTAAACTCTCCCCCACCCCACGTTTCTTTTCCTCCCACCTCCTCCCTCACCGTCCTGCACTGCCCACCTC
>MU226000.1:3860154-3881463 GCA_018584345.1 Thuja plicata
ACTCCCCACTTTCCAAACCCTTCTACCCCCCCCACTTAGCTCTTCCCAAGCCGTCTCTCTGCTGCCCACATAGCATAAACCCTCCACTGCTCACTACACCACCTCCTTCCCCTGCTTCTGCACTGCTCTACCGAGCCCATGTGAGAAACTACTCTGCCACTCCTTCCTCCACCAACCCATAACTCATGGCTCTATTTAGAGACAAAGCCACCCAAACACCACTCAAACTCCACCTCCACTACTCAGCCACCCAACCAGCTCTGCTAAACCACCCAATCGCCACCCAATCCCCAATGTGGCCATTTTAAAATTGATGAATGTTTAATACTTTTTTATAGTGTTATTGTCTTTTTGTGATGGCCTGAAGATGGTCAAAATTATCATCGTATATTTTTGACATCAGCAGGGCTTTTAAAATTTCTTGCCTTCACCATATGTATTTTTAAATTTACTATCTATCTTTAAATCATCATAACTTGCTTGTTTTAACTCCTTTTTTCGAGCTTTTTTTTTTCAAATTTTGGGTAGAATTTTCTGAGGATCACTGTGGTGAAGTTATTTTCTGATTTTTATTTCTAGATTTATCATAAATTGTACTTTTTGATGGTTGTACCTACTTAATACCCTATTTTGCAACTTCTAGAGCCTTGTACGGGCTCATACGGTAATATTTTTGGGTGTAATTTTTTTCTAAAAGTGCATTATTTTTTGTCTATTTTATCAATATGAAATCATGTTTATGATTTTATGATTTTCTAATGTTGATGATTTTTTGGCTTTGTTGTTCTCTGGCTTATCTTGTTGATTGCAGCCTAACAGTGGTTTGCAGGAAGTTGAAAAAGAAGACTAAATAATAGAATACTAATGAATTGTCTTGCAGGTTGCCTTGATCACTAGAACGCTAAACATTATGCTTGCATTTTTTTATTTTTATTAAAATAGGAATGCACATGCAATAATGTTTTAAATGAACTTCTATTTCGTGTTTTAGGGATGGAAATAATGTCAGGAAATTATGCTCTCACCCTTTTGTGATGATCATAAATCTAGAAACATCATTGTCATCTTCTTATGTGTCTGAAGTATCTTCTAGTTTTGTAAACCCAAGGAATTGCATGGATGTATCCTCTCCCCTTCCCTTCACATATCTTGGGTGAAAGATAAATCCATACAAATCCTTTAGCATGAATAACTCCCAAGAGCTTTAATAGAGCTGGTGAGAGTGGTTGCCCAACCGGTAATAGGCTAAAGCCAAGCCCTTCCAAAGCGGTATATAAAAAATTTCATTGTGACTAGTGTCATAGTGAATAGGTGTTGATTAAGTTATATGGGGAAGAAGATCTCCCTCAGCACCCTTGTGGTGCATAAAACCCTACAGAATGTAACTTTTGTAGGCTGGGAGGCATCCATAACCGAGCTAATCTACCACAATTATAACCACCTGAATGGATGTCCTGACTACACACTTTGTTCTAGTAACAAAAATCCCTCTATCTGCTGGTGTGGAAGGTCAGAGACAAACTAAGAGGTCCCACATTTTCATGGCTCTTAGTAGAGACAACATTCCCTTGGGAACTCATTACCCTTGGGATTTAAAGCTTGGTGTGCCTGAGAAGTGAGTGCACTGTAAGGAGGAGCTCGTGCCTCCAAGATTCTAAGTTGTCTACTATGAGTAGGCGTGGCTAAACTTTAGTTCAAGTGGGAATTCATTAGATATTGCCCTGGCTTACCAAGGATTGTGGTGTGTCTTCTCTTTTTGTTTACAACAAACATTCTTCTTTATGTTTCTTGCGTGGGTGAAGCATCAAAACAAACAAACAAACAAACAAACAAACAAATAATCACAAAAAACATCAAACCAATCATTCAAATTCAAAATCTGCAATTCCAAGTGTTAGCTATCAACTCTTGTCTAAGTTTCTGCATCTGCTATCAAAAAACTGAGAATCTATCAACTTTTTGTCCGGTTCTATATTCTTCTGTGAAGGTTCTATCTAAATTTTCACAAATATGCATTCTCATGAACATCATCACTCGTCTGTCTTTGACTGTGATATGTTGATAGTCTGACTCACTTGCTATTTAAAAATCTCACTTTTTGTGCTAGTCCAAGTGACCCATTATCCATTTCAATTTTATCATCTTTGTCTATGCTTTCCTTATCCTGAGTTGCAAAAGTAGGTTCGTCAACCTTGACTCAATATCAGAGTTGTTGCTTCTCTCCCTCAGTTGGACATTATATCTTTTGTCCTTTGGTCTTGGACTTAATCAGCACTTTAGATATCACTTTAGTGCCTATCAGTCAATAAATTGATTCATGATACCTCCTCTTCAATATTATTAGTAAGCGCATCAATCCAATCTTACAATGTCTAAAAGAAAAGAAGAGATTCTTATGGCAACTTTATTCAAATATCTTGAATCTTTGAAATCTAAATTACAAGAATTGAACAAGATGGAAAAGGATACTTCATCCGACGAATCCTCATTAAGATAAACCTATCCTTTGCTATTTGATCATGATTCTCACATCTCCACACTTCCTTCCAACATGGATAAATCTTGGTATGACAATCCCATATTTGATCAAGAATAGTTTTATGACAATCCCATCTTTGATCACGAACAATTTTATGGCCATCATATCTTTGATCAAGAAAATATAGAGGAAACTATGACAGAATCAGATGAAAGTATTTTCTATCCAAAAAAGAAGTATATTGCAAGTCAAGAAGCATCTGATTATCCTTTAGAGAGAAGATTTACTCCTTTGGGACAATCTTATAAATTAGCATTGGAAGAACTTCTTGAGAATGATCTCATCACATTACCTCAAGCCACATCATGTGGATTTAGATTCTTGAGTCCCTATTGTGCGTATCATAGAAGAAATAAGAATACAACTTCATCTTGTATGGAGTTGAAACATAAAATCCAAGATCTCATAGATTATGGCATAATCGAAGTGGGAAATCCTAATGAATCATCTAGTGATGATACTAATCTCAAGCATGATCAATATTAGGAATCCATGTCTAGCAATGGTTCCCATATCACATCTACTTCTTCCAAAATTCCTCCATCTCATAAATATTTACCATCTCTATCAAGAATTGAGCCTAATGCTGACTATGTCTACCCTCAATGACTACCTCTAAAAGAGATCCAAGCTAATCAACATATAGATGCAAGCCTTTCTCAGACTTCAAAGCTAATAGACCTAAAGCTTCAATGTGCTTCAATGCTTATCATGCCTATTACAAAGGATTCTCAATCAGCGTGTCAAGAATCCTTCATGCAATACAACACTCCTACCTCATCCTTAGAAGTGGCTCCATGTCAAGAAGACAATCCAAAGTATGAAGAAACAAATATCAATGATTATCAAGATCAAGACACCTCCCATCTTTATCCAATGGTTGACCTAAGTCACATATTTGAAGAGTCTCTTGATGATCCTTGGATGTCCTTCCATCTCTTCCCAGAAGATAACCCTCCATCTCCCAAGCAAGATCAAGATATTTTTTCCATCATCTCTAAGGAACATATTGAAAATCAAGAGAAAGGTATCCTTTGTACACCATCTAAAGCTCCTTGTCAAGAACAAAGCATCTTATCATTTCCTTGTCATGTTCTTCCATGTCCATAAACCATCATTCCTCTAAATCCCTTGCATAAAAATAAATCCCCTCAAGCTTCAATTTCTCTTATCAAAGCTACTCATGCTACTGTTGATATACATATGAATTCTAAAGAGAAGAGCCTTGGTCATGAAGCTCACTCTAAAGATGTTGATATCCCCTCCACACATTATATCCCTCCATTCAAATGTAAGCATCATCCTTCTCCATCCTCCTTCTCCATCCTTCATCCCTATATCTCAAATCTAAAACCGTCAAACCTTCCATCTATATTAGTTCCTTATGTCCCTCCATCCACCATGCTTATAAATACTAGGTTACCATCCACTTATCCTATCTCCTATCAAGATAAATAGAGACATGCATCTATCAATCCTCCATATCAACCAATCTATGGAAACCATCCATATCAGCCTTATTCATCCATGTTTACCCGTTGGGGTAACCTAGTTTACTCATGCATAAACATTGTACAGAAATACAAATAGCTAAGATAGATCATAATATTTATTAATTATTCGTAACTTTATAATATTACCATAGCATCTATCCACATATTCTATCTCTGAAGAGAAAGTACATTGCTTATATAAAACTTGAAGGGGTGTGACCAACCATCACCACCGATTCCCAATTGTCGTCTAGTAGTCACTAAGTACTGTTGGCTACACATAATATAACTAACACAACACTAAGTAAGTACTATAGCTAACATCATCCCCCCTAAAGAAAACTCATCTCTGGATGACAACAAAACATCTAGGATAGAACAAGATAGGAATGATGAACCACGTACAAGAACCAAAACATGCTATTCAGTCTCAGCCTCTACCAAGTGCTGCAAATCTGCTGCTCAAATGATACTATCTTCATAGCCAATATTTCCTCAATAGCCATGTTTCCTTCTCCACACCCAACTACTGGGTACATTGAGCCAATTATTTCTCTACTACCTCCAACCTAGTGGTTAGCTCCTCTTGAGCTCTCTACGCCTCCACCACAGCAGCCTCATGTCCAGCTAAGACATACTCCTCAAAGCGTAGTACCCTGCTACCTCTCTCATCACCACTTATGTGTGAACAATCAATGCCTATAGTAGCTTTGGTATCATCTACTCAACCTCTATGTTCACAACCTCCAAATCCATCTCTATCAGTGGCTTGTGGCTTCCCCTCCAATGCATAGCTTCAAACTTCTTTCTCACCGAGCGGAACAAACCCAATGCTTATACCCTGATGGTGCGGGCACCCCAAACTCTATTGTGGTGTGCCTCAAAAATAAATGGGGGTCTGGGGAAATTACCCTAGTAGGGTTGAGGGGAAGCGCCCCTGTAGGGTCCTGGGGCAGCGCCCTAGGCAGGGTCAAGGGGTAATTACCCCGTGGAGTCTGGGGGTAGTGCCCCCACTGCCAAGACCAATTTAGCACCTTCAAACCCACACAAAAGTCCATGGCGCACATCATTTTCATGATTTTCATCTGATGCCCTCTCTCCTCTGCCAACTACGTTATGGTGCATGTGTAGATGACCAATAACTTGATTTTTCCTCACTGTCTCTATTGTCATCTTTTTTATTTTTTATTTTTTATTTTTTATTTTTTATTTTTTTCTCTCCTGTAGTACGACCTCCTTGCATGATTTTGTTACAGCCATACAGACCAACTATTCCTTGTTGTGCTCCTATTTCGTACAGTTGTATGACATGATCCTTCAACCTTTGTTGTCATATGGAAAATTGATTACCTAAACTGCATGACCATACGGTAAGTGTTCCTGCTATCATACTGTGAATGTGTATAGTCCGTACAGTATCTACACCTGCCACTGGACTACTCTGTATGGTCTGTGTCCCTTCTGCCTATTCTATCCGTACAACCTGCAGAAATTTTTTGGTGCCAACTCCATTTGGCCGTATGACCTTTATCACATATTCATTGTCTTTGGAGTCCCGTGGGCCCGTATGATAGTCTGAAGTATAGCCCTATTTGTTTGGTTCATTTTACACCGTATGACCTTTATAATATTTTTTTTGACTCCAATGTACTTGTACCCATACGGCAGTCAACCGTACGGTGCTATTTTTTCCTTCCATTTTTTTCCTCCATACTGCCGTACAGCCTCGTATGGTATCTGACTGTACGGTACCATATGGACACTTTTTTTTTTTTTTTTTTTTAAATTATTATTTTGCTAATCTAATTACCTTTAGAGTGCCTCTCTAGCCTCATTGGTTTCTCAGGTCCCCTTCCATCCCCTCGGGGGCTCTGTCCATCCTTTCAGGTGCTTTGTCCATCCCCTCCAGGTAAGGTTTCAATTTGGAACTCCTAATGACCTCATGTATCACCCGTCCGTCAAGAGTCCACAGCTGGATGGCCCTGTCATAGCTGACTTCCCAAACTTTGTCCTTGGGTCTATTTTAGATGGCGATCCAAAGGTTGGGAACCATAAATTCTATAGGGACCACGATCACTAGCCTGTATATAAGAAGGACAATAATGAATTTTAAGGCTATAGCCACAGGGTTCCAACTGTTGCCAACATGAACATCGTCACTGAGGATTTTCCCCTTTGATTTTACCTCCTGATATTTGATAGGTTTATCCTCTATAAACTGGTGTATGGGGGTGGCTTCCTTCTCCGTAATGCATAGAATGTTACAAGATGGTGGGAAGAACTCATAATCTTCCATCTGCCAATGAAAGAGGCCATTCATTGAATCTCCATCATCCCAAGAACATTCTTCCAACTCCAAAACCCCTTCATCATTGGGCTCCATTCTTCTTTTCCCTATGTCTCCTCCCACTTTCTCTCCTTCAATTTCTGAGTCTGAAGATGCTAACTCCTCACTCACCATTTGCGTGCGGAGGTCAATCACGTACTTCCTCCCGACAGTCTCCATGGTGAGTGTGTTTTTATTCTAGTTGTGGTTCACCTTCGCCGAGGTGAGCCACCCTCATCCTAAAATAGCCTCGTATCCCTTTTTATTTAGAGGGATCACCACAAATTTGAGTATGAAGGGTTGTGTCCCAATCATCATGTGTTGAGCCATGAGGGTTCCAATGGGTTTGATGCCATGCTGGTCTTCTCCCAACAAGTTGAAGGTTGGAGGCCACAGTGTGGGTTTCCCCAAATTTTTCCATGTCTCCTCCAGAAGTACATTTACTCCAGACCCACCATCTACAATGGTGTCTGTGAGAGTGGTTCCAAGGATACCCATCTCGATGACTACTGGGTACCTTGTGTTGTTTATAGCAAGTATCATCGGGTCAATTGTAGACCCTCTGGGGATGTTTGTACGTGTGGTATTTGGCTGTGTGGCCAAGTTCCCCAACAATGTTGATCCCAAGTGAGGCATGGTGTGAAGGAGATCTTCAAGTTTCACCAGTACCTCCAAATGTAACAGTTGTCTCAGAATGTTTTGTTCTACCTCCCTCTGGCCGGAGGTGGTGACCATCTCCCATGTTTCTTTTTGTGTCTTCACCGCCTTCTCTATTTCTTCCTTAGCCTCCCATGCCCATTTTTTTTCTGTTCAAGGGTCTGGATATGTGGTTTTCTTTACTTTCCCTCGGGTGATGGTCAGTACCATATTCATGCTTCCATCTATGTCTAGCCAATTAATGCTAGATTTTGGATAGTTGGCATCCTCGTGGTTGCCTAGACCACACTAATGACATAGCTTCTGCAGGGTGTCACCCTTGTCGTAGTCCTTTGCAAAGTGGCCCCATTGATTACAAGCTTGACACTAGATCACTGGCCGACCCTTGGAGTCATATTGTATTTGACTCCTTGTGTTGGTGTTGTTGTTACTACCCCTTCTGCCGCCACATTGGTTTCCTCTGTACTCGCCCGATGTAGATGGTTGCTCTTGGGTAAATACCACTTGTTGATTCCTCACTTTCATGTTGTATGGGCATTCCTTGGTGGAATGGCCTATGATCTGGCAAATATCACACAATGCATTTTTGGGACATGACCCCTTCGTATGGTCACTCTCCTTGCAGTCTGTACACCACATGTCATCTCGCCCTTGCTGGTACCACCTTTCATGGTCTTGAACTCCATCATTCTCTCCATGTCCTTTTGGAGTGTCGTGACTTTTTTCTTTGACTCACCATCACTGCCATTGTCATCATCCGCAGTGTCATCTTCACCAAAGAAAGACTTGCTTTTTTTCTTCTTGGAGGTCTTCTGTTAGCTCTCCAAGTCCATCACCCAGTTTTAGGAATCTCTGTATGAGGTGGGGGGCACTATCTTCATTTTCCTCCGTAGGTTTTATTTCAAACCCTCCACAAACCATCTTTTCTTCAGGCCATCTGCTAGCTGGCTCTCCATTTTTCCAACTAACTCCTTCAGTCGGCGGCTGTAGGCCCGCATAGTCTCCTTCTTGCCTTGTTTGGTACCATATATCTCAGAAACAATTTCATTGTCATCCCTCAGGAGTCAAAACTCCTTCTGGAATTCATTCTTGAGTTTGTCCCAAGTGGTCACCGTTGTTTTGTCCACATCGGAGTACCAGTCGATGGCTACCCCTCTGAGTGTGGCAAGAAATTGTTTCACCCATTCTGCCTGGTCAGCGACTCCATTCACAGACCAAATTGTCTCACACGTATGATAATATCATACTGGATCTTCCTTTCCATCTTCGTGGCATTTTGGCAACTTCCCCTTGTTGGTTGCCATGTTTACTTTTCTAGGCATCAACTGTGTTTACAACACTGGTTGTGTTACAGGTTGGGATGGTACTGTTGGCATCGATACCCCAGAATTATTTGGTACTGTACCACTTGATGTCCCTGAACTACTAGAATTGTCCAGGCCTGGTGGGCTACTGTGATACCTATGCCCCTTGATCACTTCGATACTCATGGCGACAGTGATATCCTCAGCCTCCCTCCCTGTGGCTTCCTCTTTTTCCTTCCTTCAGACTTCTCATGCTTCTGTCCATGGGGTTAAGGTTAAGGACCCAAACAAGCTTCTTGTTTCCTCTATGCAATCCTTGCCACTTCTCCCAGCCTCTCGGTCAGATACTTCCAGACCCTCGCCTTCACTTACTCCCTTCGATAGTCCTTCGACGCATCTTCTGTATCTCTCCCTTTGCTCGGCTTGCTGTTGTGTGAGTACCACTTTTCTATCAGCTTGTTCTTCCTCAAGTTCCTTCTTTCTATTTTTGTTCAATTGATTGGGAATGAATTCTTTGTTCACTTCGAGCAATAATCAACACATCAATTTATTTTATTTTTCCTTCCCGAGTACATCTAGGCAGCGGCACCAAATGTTTACCCATTGGGGTAACCTAGTTTACTCGTGCATAGACATTATATAGAAATAAAAATACCTAAGATAGATCATAATATTTATTAATCATTTGTAGCTTCAATACATTGCAATAGCATCTATCTGCATATTCTATCTCCAAAGAGAAAGTACATTTCTTATATAAAACTTGAAGGGGTGTGACCAACCATCACCATTGATTTCAAACTATCATCTGGTAGTAACTAAGTATCATCAGCTACACATAATATAACTAACACAACACTAAGTAAGTATTATGGCTAACAATCCATAATTCCCAAGTATTTTGGAAGCAATTTGAATGTCAAACAAAGAAATCACAAATTCAATAATTCACTTATGTTTGAAGGTCACTATGTTCAATCTAATCGACAAGTGAATACAAAGAAAAAATAAACATTCTAGCGACCACAAAGGTCCACTAAGCAAAGAAGAACACCAAAGAAAATTTGGATTCCAAAATCCCTCCTTAAAGAAGTGAATTTTAAAACATCCAAAAGAAAAGTACAAGCTATGTGGATTCCCAAGTCTATTCTAAAGGACTTGGACACAAAAACAAAATCATGAGATGTGTGGATTCCCAAGTCACTCTTAAAAGACTTCAACACAAAAGAAAAATTAGAATTGGTGTCCAAGCTTTGAAAGGCTTCCACTCCATCTCGTTTCAAACATTTTTCATCTCCTTAAAACTATTTTGGGTCCTCATGTCCCAAAATCCATTGTTTTTAATATGTCTTCATCCATCTTGGCTCCTTGTGTACCAAGATCTATATCAAAACCTAAATCCATTTCACACACTTTTTCTCTATCATTCTACTGTCCTTCAAGATGTGTGTCGATGTTGATCTTTCCTACACAAAACTCTCACTACCACACCCCATATCCTACCCCTACATACTATCCTTCCATATTGTGTCCTTACATTCCTGCTATTCTTCTCATCAAGTTCATTGCCTAAATGCTTGGCTACCATCTCCCTTATCCTTCATATCATTTTTCCCTACCATCACCCTATCAGCATCTTTGACCATACTTTCAACGACCTTGGATTATCATAGAATATCTTTCAAAAGAGCACTATCTAAATGGCAAGAAGCTTAAGTTCCTCCATAAAATCAAAAGTAAAAAAAAATGAAAAAAAAATTACCTTGGTGAAAACCTAGTAAACAGGCACCTTGGTAGTAAAAGTAAAGATAAATCCATCTATCCTATGGTGAAAACCACTTCTTGTGGTGACTTGGACAAGTACCATTTTGAAAACCTAGAAAATAGGCATCATGCATAATTCCTCCTACTTGCACTCTTCACTTGGGGGCAAGTTCCTTCCATGTAATCTTATCCATTATATCTTACATCTAGCTATCCCATGAACATCCATGTTCCTTCTCCTGATCTTGGCAAGGTTGAACTTATCCATGAGCATCATGTATCCTAACCTTCATGATCTTTTCCATCAGCCTATTCACTTGCTCTCATCCACGGTACCCTATCATGATCTTTCTTATCCCAAGCCTATCCTTCCTATCTCTGGGCATTCCTAGCATAATCCCAAAACATCCACTTAGACCTCCATCACCTATTATCCTGATTGCGCTATCATAGCTATATGCTATCCTATGTAATTGACCCCTTGGTCTTGATCTAAATGAAGAAATTAAAAAAATGAAATTTTTTTCTCAAAAGTCTCTTGACATGTCCATACTTCTAGACTACATGCTTTCATGACATCTGGTCATCATTCTATATGCTATCCAACACCACTCCATGAGCCTACATTACTATATTCATTTTCCCTAGCTTGGGTAATCTTGAGGAAGTTGTTCTTGAGGGTTTCATTCACCCTCTTCATCCACCATTGTTTATTTGTCTCATCCATCAGCTTTCTAATCCATTTGCAGTGTCCTAAACCTTGCTATACATTTGGGGAAAACCAATATGATCTTGCCTGAGATTGAACAATTTAAAAAAGACAAAAATTGCAAAATGTCCCGAAACAATCATAAAAAATCCTAAAAAGTCCTTAAAATGGTCATCTTGGTGAAACTCTAGCAATAGGCACTTTGATGCATCAACCAAAAAAAATCTCTATTGGGTATCTTTCAATGAACATGTATCAGGGCAATCTAACCCTGACTCTTGACAATTGAGCCTCATTCTGGGGACAATCTTTTGAAAGGTGATAATCTACTAGGTATCAGGGAAATCTAACCCAGATTCTTGAGTGTCAAGCTTCATTATGAAGATGACCCTTGAAAACTCAATTGAAACTTGTCATACTCTAGGGGAAACCTTCCTGATCTAGGATGCACTATCCTATTACTTTATGGAATCTCTCTCGCATCTGTCACCAATAGTTTTCAGTGCATCTTCCTACTGATGCCTAGCTATTACTCTGATTTCTCTACTTGAGAATATCTCTCACGACAGTTACCAGTGGTTCTCACTATGTCTACCTACTATCACTGTACTGATGAGATTTCTCCCCAACAACATATATCTAAGAATTGACATCAATCTGTTGAAGTTGGAGTTGTACTCAGAGCTCCATCTGTCAATACTCCATCTTGGCAATTCTTGGCTTCAATTTGTACATAGCTTTTAGTTACTTTTGTGACACTTTGGTTCCTCTGTGAACCCTCCTGACTTGACACTTATCCAAAATCATAAGCCTAGAGGAAATCAAATCAATTTTGTCCTCACAGTATGAGTCAAGTGAGTCATCATTATTTTCTACTAGGGGCATGGGTCCCCAATTAGATTGCATCATTGTTAGGTATCTGAGAAATCTAACTCAGATCTCCGAGGATCAAGCGTCATTCTAGAGATGGTTCTCAAAATCTCCTTGTTAGGTATTTGAGCAATCTAACTCAGATCCCTAGGGATCAAGCTTCATTATGGAGATTGTTCTCAAAATATCATCTATTAGGTATCTAAGAAATCTAACTTAGATCCCTGAGGATCAAGCTTCATTCTGGAGATGATTCTTGAAATCTTAATCTATTGGGAATTTGAGCAATCTAACTTAGATCCCTAAGGATCAAGATTCATTCTAGAGATGATTCTCAAAATCTTAATATATTAGGTATTTGAGAAATCTAACTCACATCCTTGAGGATCAAGCTTCATTCTGTAGATGGTTAGTGAAATCTATCTATTAGGTATCCAAGAAATCTAACTCAGATCCCTAAGGATCAAGCTTCATTCTGGCGATATTTCTCGAAATCTTAATCTATTAGGTATTTGAGAAATATAACTCAAATCCCTGAGGATCAAGCTTTTTCTCAAGATGGTTCTCAAAATCTCATCTATTAGGTATCTAAGAAAGATAACTCAGATCCCAAAGGATTAAGCTTCATTCTGGAGATGATTCTCAGAATCTTAATCTATTAGGTATTTGAGAAATCTAGCTTAGATACCTGAGGATCAAGCTTCAATGTGGAGATGATTCTTGAAATCTTAATCTATTAGGTATCTGAGAAATATAACTCAGATCCCTGAGGATCAAGCTTTGTTCTAGAGATGGTTCTTGAAATCTCATCTATTAGGTATCTAAGCAATCTAACTCGGATCCCTGAGGATAGAGATTCAATCCGGAGATGATTCTCAAAATCTTAATCTATTAGGTATTTTAGAAATCTAACTCAGATCCCTGAGGATCAAGCTTCGTTATAGAAATGGTTCTCAAAATCTCATCTATTAGGTATCTGAGTAATCTAACTCAGATCCCTGAGGATCAAGCTTCATTCTGGAGATGATTCTTGAAATCTTAATCTATTAGGTATCTGAGAAATCTAACTTAGATCCCTGAGGATCAAGTTTTGTTCTAGATATGGTTCTCAAAATCTCATCTATTAGGTATTTGAGAAATCTAACTCCGATCCTTGAGGATCAAGATCCATTCTAGAGATGGTTCTCGAAAGCTCATCTATTAGGTATCTGAGAAATCTAACTAAGATCCTTGAGGATCAAGCTTCGTTCTGGAGATAATTCTCAAAATATCAATCTATTAGGTGTCGGGGAGATCTAACCCAGATTGATGAGGATCAAGCTTCATTCTAGAGATGATTCTTAAAATCTCTATCTTTTAGGTGTCAGGTAAATCTAACCTATATTCTTGAGGATCGAGCTTCATTCTGGAGATGATTCTTGAAATATCATCTATTAGGTGTCAGGGCAATCTAACCTGGATTCCCGTGGATCAAGCTTTGTTCTGGAGATCATTCTCAAAATCTCAATCTATTAGGTATGTAAGAAATCTAATTCAAATCCCTAAGGATCAAGCTTTGTTCAGGAGATGGTTCTCAAAATATCATTGTTAGGTATTTGAGCAATGTAACTCAGATCCCTGAGGATCAAGCTTCATTCTGGAGATGGTTCTCCACATCTCTCTAGGGTAATAGGTCCCAAATTAGCTCACATCTTTGGACTCCACTAGAGTCAGTAATCTTGTCATTTCTGAAGGACAACTCACTACTGACACAACCAGGTGTTTCTCAACACCAAAATCAATAGTGTTTCTTAACACTATCTTTAGACGCATCTATGTTTCTTAACACACATTGGATATTGCAAATGTAAATAACATATTGATAGAAATCAAACACAATGCACTCACAAGAATAATATTATTTTTTTCAACACCCCTATACATATACACATCTAAAAACTTTGAAACTGGCTGAAGTATGCTAAAATTCTCTGTGTATGATGTCTGATCTCATTGATTTTTGCTAATCTTTTCTTTGTCTATTTCTTGTTGGTGCAGTCGGAACTATCTACTTGACTATTATTGGTCTGTTTGTTTACTGGTATATTCTTACTATATCAAACTAGAGACAATGTTGAGGTCATCTCAGCTTTTGTGCCTCGATCCATATCTTATCTGATGAAATTCATATTCATATTCTTATGGTTGTAGTGGCACCAGTAAGGATTTTATCGACTCTGATGTTCCAAAAATGCTCTATTACAATAACTATCCAATGGGTCCAACAACCACTTCCTAGGAATTGCATCTCTCATAGGATTGCACTTACATCCTACCATAGGATTGCACTTCCATTCTACCATAGTATTTCACTTCCATTCTAGCATAGGATTGCACTTTCATTCTAGCATAGGATTGCACTTTCATTCTAGACTTTCATCACCACAACGTTTTGATGATCACTTCATTGTGTTCTCCTAGATTTGTATAATGAGGGATTCTTTTTCAACATTTTGGCTTCATTACGACTGCCCAAGTGTTTGATCCCTTCTCTCACTCTTCAAAAGTGGCTAAATCGACCATTTGAATCTTTTTTTTTAGGATCAAAATCAAAATCTAACATTTCTATATATCTCAAAATCACACTTAATATCTTTACGTGATCAGATGCTTGTGCAGTCAACTTTCTGACATCACTTTCTTATCAGAATCATCTCCAATCAATATTCTCTCACATCTTTTGGATTCTTCCGTAATCTGTTCTTATTTCTTCTTGACCTTCGATTCAACTTCTATCTGTGATTTATCTCTTTCAATCACCATTATGACATGTCATCTTTCCATTTCGCTCCCAAGGGGGCAGGATGATTACATCATTGAATCACTTTCAATCTATCTTCATAAATCTGATTTGATTTCAATCTATTAGGTGTACGTGCGATCTAACCCGGATTCCTGAGGATCAAGCTTTGTTCTGGTTACTTGAAAATTAACCAGGCTAGCTAATAGAAGATGAAAAAACATGTTAAAAACTATCTAGTAGGCTAAGTAAATTTAATCAAATATCAAATAAAAAGTATAATCATGGATCTTTGGAATTTTATATGTCAAGACACCTTAATTCAAACTGAAAAAACATATTTCTTTAATATTTATTAATATTGGTTGAAATTTTGTATAAAAGGAAATTCTAAACTTTTTGATAAATTTCTCAAGTCTCATTTTAATGGAGGCATATCAAATATAATAATACTAATGCATAGATTTGTGTGAAGTAAAAATAACAACGCATTTGACAAATAGATGTGTTAATTCATTAGTTATGCTTGACAATTAGGGATTGGGACAAATCAATCAATGAGAACATTCATGATTCAAACTAGAAAAATCACTTTTAGAAATCTAAAGAAGTCTACATTGGTCTCTGTTTTTATTTTTTTGAAAGGATTCCAAAAGGTGTTACAGAAATGTGATTCCATTAGTAATGTGAAATTCTTAAATGGGACTTAAAAACCTAGTTGGTTGACCTATGGCATTATACTTGATTGTTTGAACATGATTAGTTTACTTGAGGATTGTATTGTCTCACATTTTTATAGAGAGGGGATACATGTTTATAAAAAAATTTCTAACCTGGGGGTCACTAAGGAGGATATTTTTTTTCTGGGAACCAATGATCCCATCTCTTTGAAGTTAAAATATAATTGATCAATGAAAATCACTCTTTCTAGGATGGAAACTGTTTGTTGCATCATGGTGATTCATCTTCAATGTCATTTCATTGGGACCCAGAGTAAAATATTTCAAGAGGCTATCATTATCGGATAAAAGCACAATAATCTGTCACCTTTTAGGCTAACTTATCAGCACAGCTGAATTTTAGTATTTCTAACTAAAAATTAATTTTGATCAAACATACAGTCTAGCTAGATTCATTATAGATAAGTTAGATAAGTTATTTAACTTTTCCAATTGGAAATGTCTATTATTTATGTATGTTTTATACCACTTTGAGTCCAATTACCATAGAAATAAAATTATTTTAGAAAAAGTGAAGTTTCAATAACTCCTAGTCTTTTTAATGATATTTTTTTTAAAATAAAAAAATACTCTTTTGTAGAGATGGGAGTCAAGAATATCCTCATATAGATTTTATAGTATTTTAATTAGACATAGTCTATTTTAATTAAAATATATTGACAGTAGGTATTTTAACAATCAAGGAGACGTTGATTCAGAAAATATTAAAAAATGATAAATCAATTCATAAATTTTTTAAAATTATATAAAACACTAGACAAGAGAGTCCTCTTCAATAATATGTAATTTATTTGGTTTTTGGTATAGTTTTGATAGGGGGAAAGTGGCGGGAGAAAAAAACTATTGATTTCAGGTAAGTTCAACTTTGAAAACTTATAACGGGAAAATTATAGATCGAAAACACTTCTTTATTTTTTTTGTCACTAGCTATACATGTTATCTAAAACATATTCTTAAATTGGAGGAAAAAATAATGTTTTACTTATAATGATTTGGCGGGAAGTAAACTCCTTGATTTACAGTATTTGTCAGGAAATGAAAATAAACCTAAAAAATTCAAAAAACATATTAATTTTTGTTCAATTTTTTAAAGAAAATTATAGGCATATAATTCATCCTATTTCACACATTTCTTCAGTTTACATCATCTTAAAATTCTCAACAGAAATGTGACTTTTATGCCCTTGAAGTTTTACAGTTTTGGTGTTGTTAACATTTTTCTTTGTAAAAGGGTGACAAATTATTGTGCTTTTACCCTAATATCTTTAATGAATTGGCTCCCACTTTGGGAAAATTACAAATGCATTCAGTTCTCATCATTACACCTAGTCAACATTGAGCTTTCCTTCCTATACTTTCTGAGGTGATTTTAACTCTTCTTTTCCCCTATTTTCACAAAGGGGATTTTAGGTTTTAATATTCTTGAGGAGTGTGTCATTTTTTTTGTTTTGATAGTGATACTATAATAGTTGGGAACATGAATATAGTAGATCCCAATTCCTATGAAAAAATTACCCCATCATGTGGGGTAAACTATTGACCGTTGGTGACACTCCTTATGTATAGAACCTACACTCGTATGACCAACTGGTTACCAAAGAATTTATTAATGGTTAGACAACTAGTGGCATGATGAATTATAAGGTCAACATAACTATCTCTACAATATTATTTTAGAAATAATGGGTCCTCTTATCAAAGGGGGAAATTAATAGAGACTATATATATTTGAAGGAGACAATGACCCTATTTTTAAAGGGAAATTAATGGTAGAAGGTGAGAAAGACCAAGGGAATTGTTTTGATTGAAACATCATCAAACCACTATGGTGGAAGTCGCAATGTTTATAATGAGGTATTTCACCATTGATAGACAATTTACTAGCCTTTGTATCTAGCATTACTTTTTTTTAATCATTTTAGGCATAATCATAATATCTCTTTTCTATTGTATTTTATCTCATCTCATTTTTCTTTCCTTAACAAGTATATAAAGAACCCTTATTCCCTTTTTTTCTATATGAGGGACTCATCATTCTTATTATGGAATATGTTAAGTTAGTTTCCATCCACAATGCTGAATCCTCCATGTCCATTATTTTTATGTCTACCAATCTTGAAAATGCCCCCTTAGAAAAGGATTATTTTTTCCACCTTGGAAATATGAAGCAGTTCAAGAAGAAGCAGAAACCCGATTCTAAGCTAACTTGGTCACATGGGTATCATATTGACAATGGTGATGTGGACTATACCACACCTAGCTCCCACTCTCAAGAAAAAGAAAGGGTAATGGGGGAAGAAAGTGCAGAGGGCTTGTAACATTTAAAGTGAGAACAAGGGGATTGAAAATTTATCCCACCCTACCACTAATGACCCTAATATAGAATAAGTTATGCTTGATGTTGAAGGGGATGGTCAACATTTATATTCTTGATGTGCTAATGAGTTATATGTATGGAGGCTGATGTTGGATTGCATATCAAGATTGTAGTAGAGGATATTAAGGGATTAATTTTTTCCTCTGTCATTGTGTCAACAGATGTAGTGGTACTTCTTAGGAATGTTGTTGATGACCAAGCCATGTTAAAAATAAGAATTTATAACTTACTTATTGGGGGAGTAACTTATGTATACAAGTTGTATTTTGATAGGGGATTTTCAAATTCTCTAATTTTGGTATATGAGTTTTTTTTTCAAAATGTTTAATTTTCTAAGGAATTAGAAAATATTATGATTTTGATATCATGGTTTTCCCTATCTTGTGGTGTTGATTTTGCATATATTTAATGTATATCGATCTGTGTACTTCCTAGTCTTTTATAAAAATAATTGATCTTATTATAGAAATTTTATTATTATCTAATATTGGAGATGTATACAAATATATTCTAAAAATGATTTATCAAATATGCATATGAGAGATCTTTTTATTTTAAATTAATATTTGTTAATCTATTTACCTTCTTTATTGTTAGATGTGAAAATATTCATTAAGAATTCAAAATAAATTTTTAATGAGATGACTTATTTCTTTCATGATGAAGATTTTAATGAATATTTTTATTTAAAGGAAAACTAGTTTTACCAGGACCAACAACCTAAATTTTAATATCAAAATAAGTGGAGAAGAAACAAACATAAACCAACAACCAACGAGAAGCAAGCAAAAAAGATGAGAAACAGTGGAGCACCGCCCCACAAAACCTACAGACTATTTACCAAATTAACATTTTTCTTAATATTATCATCATTAATGCTTTTAAACTTCTTAAATATATTGTCAATAGTGGTGGTCCCCATATGTTAACTATTAATGGATGTTAGTCACAAAAAAAGTATAATTTTTTCTTCTTTTTTTTTGGCAAAAATGGCAGAGCCATTATAGTATATTATATATTTATTTTAAACTGCTTCAATAGAGCTCTAGGGGGAAAGAAGAAGGGAAGAAAATCCCCCATCCTGGCCCAATAAGTTTAGATAACAGAAGCATATTACAAACCTTATATGTCAAATGATATGTACATGTAGCATGGCTACTTACATATATAACTTTTCATAACCGAAGTAACCTAGGCATGTCAACCACCCACAAAAACAAAGCTGATTATCTACATTCAAAATAAATCCATTGCATGATTTTTCTTAGGTTAAATATATAAAATTATTTTAATTCTTTAGTTTCTTTTACCTTTGGTATTTTATATTTAAAAAAATTTAAAATAAAATATTTATTATATGAGGGAGGTTCCCCTCCAAACTTAGAATCAAGTTGTTAAATAATACATTTTCCAATTGTGCGTATAGTTTTACTTACCATTGGGAAAATCACTTAAAAAAAATAGTAACAAATAGATGTAGGAGCATCCTCCCCTTTTAGTGCTAACTTTTTCTGCCTCCTATTATATATGTTTTTCTATTTTAAATTTTATTTCTTTATTGTTTGAAATATTAAAACCTACTTGTGTATTAATGAATAACATGATAGTAAATGGAAAAGATACAATTTGAGTGAGAAATTTGAACCCAAAAATGAGTTATGTAGGTATAGTTTCACTTACCATTGGGAAATTCATTTCAATTAAAAAACTTTGGAAAATAGATGTAGGGACATCTGTTCCTTTTAGTGCTAACTTTTTTTATCTCTTGTTATATATATTTTTTTCTATTTTAAATTTGATTTCTTTATTCTTTGAAAGATTAAAACCTACTTATGCATTAAAGAATAACATGATAGTAAATGGAAAAGATGCAATTTGAGTGAGAAATTTGAACACAAAAATGGGTTATGCATGGGTAATCTTAAAATAATGAATTATAGACTTGGGACATCCTAATGTTTGGATGAAATCACATATTTTTTAGTAAGTGTATATTGATTCATCGTCGAGATGGCTTTTTGAAAGGAATTAAAAATAGTGTTAGATCCAACCCACTTCGATAAAATCCCTTTAGTATTAATTAATTTATATATGAAATGGAGTCTAATTTGTACCTATCAAAATACTAAGAAAAAATAACTTTTACTTTAACTTTTAGGGGGTGAAGTGAATTCATTTAGAAGTTATGGTTTATAAGTATGTAGTCCTTATTATAAGGTTCCCAAAATGTATAATTGTAATGTGATTTTGACTTTTCCTCCAATCATTAAGGTCTTTTTTCATACATCAAAAAATACAAAAATATAGGAAAAAATTATAAAAAATATATTTTCCCTATGTATTGATATCCACATTTTAATGCAAAAATAAGAAGTTTGTTCAAGTGCATACAAAAAGGTTACATGAAGGTATAAACGCTTGTCCAAATTACAATTACTTTAACATAAAAAATTAACTAAAATAATATGTGCAACAACAAAATATGAAAATAATGCATACTCAAGATATTGGTGTCACAACTTTGTAATTTATAAATTACAATTTTATTCTTTCTCTGAAAAATTTAAGCACGACAAAATAAATGTTACTTCTACAAATTGTTGAATACTATAAAAATTATGTTGTATATATATCAGAGTGAGTATATATATAAATGTTACTTCTACAAATTTAAGCTCTTGCAAGAAAATAAGATTGATATCATATCAGAGTGAGTCTAACACTTTAGAGGTAACTTTGGACGAGGATCTCAGAAGATTGATATCATATTCATAGGGAGTCTGACAGTTTATCTTAAACAATCCTGAATGAAAAAGATCAAGAGATTGATATCTTCTCAATGAGTTCTTCTTTGTGAGAGATGTTTGAGGCAAAATCTCTTGTTTCCATCCTCTACGCTGAGGCATGGTGGATTTCATATGTGTGACTCCATGTTTTTAATGGGCCTTCCCTTGTGTAAATCATGAGGAAGTGATGACTTCCAAATGATTATCACTTGTATTTGTAAAAGTTACTAGAAGATGAGGATCTTACAATGACTTGAACTTATCTTGTGTTAGACATCCTTGTAGTGGCGGTAATAGATCATAATAGATATAAATTATGGATAAAATCTTCGATTGAGGAAATCCACATTAAATCTTGAGAAGATCGTAGATATAATTGTCGATGGAGGCAATCCACTCTAATTCTCATGAGTTTGTTGATAGAATCATCGATGGAGGAAATCCACATGAGAGATTGTAGATAGAATCACCGATGAATTTAATCCACGTGAGAGCTTGTGGATAGAATCACTAATGGAGGGAATCCACCTAAGAACTTGTGGATAGAATCGTTGTTGGAGGCAATCCACACGAGAGCTTGTGGATAAAATCTCTGAAGGAGGCAATCCATCTAAGAGATTGTGAATAGAATTGCCGGTGGAGGAAATCCACTTCAGAGATTGTGGATAGAATTGCCGATGGAGCCAATCCTCCTTAGAGCTTGTGGATAGATTCGTCGATAGAGGCAATCCACCTGAGAGCTTGTGGATAGAATTGTCGATGGAGGCAATCCACATCTTGAGACTATGTTTCTATTTATTACATCATGAGGATGATGTTTTTATTGCTTAAAACATATGATTAATGTTGTAAAGTGTCATATAAGTGTTGACATTTATCCTCCATAGCTAAGAGGGAGTGTTGATGTTTTGTAGCTTCTATCAAATAAACCCTATTAGACTATTGAAAATATATATATATATATA
>MU226000.1:3882902-3894917 GCA_018584345.1 Thuja plicata
ATAATATGAGATATAATATATATAGATATATATCTAAAGTTGTATTAGGAGAAATTAATATAATAATGATTCAGAGATATTCCATGTGTGTGTGTGTCTACATATATATGTATTTACATAATCAATTGTCATTATATTTATCTCATAATAATGAATAGACATGTCCCTTCATGGGACATGTCTCTCCTATCCTCATTCTCAATATAAATGAAAGAGAGATTGTTGTATTTGGAAAATACATACAACATTGAGTGCTATTACACTTGAAGATATCCCAAAACTTAAAAGTATACTAAAGGAAACCATGGGTTCTCTATTGTTGTTGGAGTTATTATAAATTTAAAGGGAATTCTAATTAAAGGTTTTTATGAAAACCCAAGAATGGCATCTAATAATAGGGCGAAAGAAATTGTTGCTTGACAGGGCATAAAATGCCTAACATACTTGAAATATGAGTATATAATCCTTGAAGGAGACTCCAATATAATAATGGACTACCTTAAAGGGAATGTCTATTTACCTTGTGACCTATTGAGTATTCTATAGGATTGTAAAATAAATCTAGCCAACTTCAAACACTTTGAGATTCGCCACACCTTGAGAGAAGGAAACTATGTTGCAAATATCATGACTAATTTATTCCTCAAGAATCAAGATTAATGATATATGATGTTTCAACAATGTCCCAAAAAAATTAAAGAAGTTATTTCTAATGAAAGGATAGATGGAAGGATAAATCATATCCATGATGAGAGAAATGTGCAAACTTAATATCTCTATGATTCTTTTTCTGGGATTGTTCTCATAAGTAAGCAACATGATTATCAATGAGAAGAATGGTAAATAGAACAAAATAATTAATCATATGAATAATTTTTGTTTTTTTTTATAAGGATCGAGAGAAAGTGAAAATAACTGTTGTGAAGTCTAGGCAGATAGAACTCCCTTTGATACTCTATAATAGAGAAGGTTTTTGGTGCAGCAGCACCTAGGTAGGACTAGATTGTAACCTAGGCTTCTAGTTTGATTTTGGCTTTTAGTTGTCTTAGCCAAGACACTAGTGAAACAATAGGACTAGATAGGTCCTAGGGTGTGTTGATTTGGTTAGAAACCTAACTAGATCATTTGATGTTAAGAAGTAAGGATTTGTCCAAATTAGGTTAATATTCCAAGAATGGTGGAACCATGTTTTTTATGCTTGTTAGAGTCTAGGAGAGCTAATTTGAGGTCTAGTAGGAATAATAGTGCATTTGGATAAGTTTCGTGATGTGTTGACCAAGTTAGAGTGCAAGAATCAAAAAGTTGTAAAAGTTGTCAATGTTGTCATTGACAACATTGACAACATTTCTGGCAATAATGCATCTTCGAGCATTTGGTTGTATAAATATCAGAAATAATTGGATTTTTGCCATGGTAAACTATATAAGGCCTCCCCTGACCTGTGTATGGGGTTGGATGAAGTTTGCAAGTCAGTGTACAGACTGTGTAATTGGATAATTGGCTATAGTTGAGCATTTTGTACACATTCTGGATTTTAATAGATTGAATTCTGCACTATGAATTTTGCATGAGATAGTTAAGGTAATTAATTGGTTCTCAATGTGATTAGTTAGTGTTTTATTTCTAGTTTTATTTATTTTTTAAATACTTTTGTTTTGTGCATTGTCGCTTGTCTAAACCAGACAGGTTTTGCAAATGGATTCATAGCTCATCATTCCACCATGTCACTTGTACAAGCTCTTAGAATGGGTGAGTTGACTCCTTGTACTCTATGGGTGGAGAAGGATGGGCCATGGAAAGATGATTTGATAATTTTACAGTAATTCCCTAGGCAAGCCAGAGATGCATGGTCAGGGATCACAGTGAATTGCAGAGGCAAAAGGAGTGATCAAAAGCATTGGTTGATTCAATATAAGAATGTGGAGAGGAGTACATGTGTATGGAGAATCCCCAAATCCAATTGGAATATTTGGTGGTGATTTATTAATGGTGAAGACTAAAACCCTAATGAACATGCTCTTTGAATGGCAAAACCCTTAAATATAGGCTTGCAAATAGGAACCCTATGTGCGGATAGTTTGGGAAGGCAATACCTAGAGAATCCTTTAGGTCTTTGAAAAGGGTGTCAGAATCTAGAGTGATTTTTTCATCTTGTTAAGAAGAATTTCAGGTTATATGCAAAAAGGTGCCTAAATAGGCCTAATGCTTGTAGCCCTATTTTAGTGAGTTTGGAGAAAGTTCTTGAACTCGTTTAGGGTTTCATTGAAAACTAAGTTGTTAGGCACTATGTTGGATGCAATTGCCTTGTTTTGGCCCTTCCTCTCCATTGGTGGATAGTGATAGCCTTATTAGATCACTTGGTGTGAAAAAGAAAGAATATGTTCGTGAATCTTATGGTTGATTGAGTTGATTTCCGAAAAGGTGTTAGCAAGTTTAATAGGTGAAGGATTTGAGAAAAGAATCCTTGGAAGATTAGTGTTAGTTAAGAACCCTAATAGGATAGAGAAGTGGCCTATATGGTACCCTAGGAGAAGATAGGGTTTTGACCAAGACTTGTCATTACATCAAATTGGTATCAGAGCAAGTTAAAGATTTGGGAGTTAGCGTATAACTCTAAATACTACTGAATCAGTAGGGGAGATTAGTATGGTGACTAATGCAGAGCTAGCTAAGGAGATGGGTGAGCAAAAGGAGAAGAACAAACTCTTTGAAGAGGCCCTAGATGAAATGAGGATAAAGATACATGAAGTAGTTGATGCCAAAGATAAAGGAAAATAAGTTGAAAGAAGTGATAGAGGTAAAAATATTGTTGAGGAAGATATCATCCCTGAACCAAACCCCATTTCAAATGAAGAACCATTCTTGAAAGCCATAAAATCCCTAGGAGGAAAGGGATTGGAAGGAGTACTACTATTTTGTGGATAGATGGATATAGAAGTAGTAATGGAATGGATTCAGGGGATGGAGAACCATTATGAATGTGAAGATGTCACTGAGGCACAAAAACTAAAAGATGCAAAGTAAAGGCTCAGAGGATCAACATTGACATGGTGGAAGTATCTACAAGATGAAAGGGTTAGGATGGGTAAAAAACCTATAGCTAACTGGAAAGCCATGGTGACCAAGGTAAAGGAGAACTATCTGGCAGAAGAATATGAAATTCAAATTCATAGAAAGAGACAAGGTCTAAAACAAAAGGACTTGGATGTGGCTTCTTATACAAAGGAATTTTAGAAGCTATGCCTTAGGTCCGAGATTCAAGAATAGGAACCAATCAAGGTAGCTAGATACTTGGGTGGTCTAAAGTGGAACATCCAAGAGGAGATAAGTTTGTGGAATCCAACCACTGTTCAAAAGTGCTGCCAATTATCTCTAAAGGTGGAAGAGAGGAACACGAAGAAAGGAGACTCTAATCTTAGAGGCAGAGGTAGAGGTAGATCTCCAGGGGGTCATTGAAGTGGTTATCAACGAAGAGGTAATAAAAAAAGGAACTAAGGAGAGTCCAACTTGACAGAGTGTGGTAATGAAACTACTCCAAGTGGATACTAGATGAAGAGGTACTCAAGGAGGCTCTAGTAGAGGAAGGGGTTCAGGTAGAAGAATCTCATACTTTGCAAGTATTAAATGTTATAATTGTGGCCAATTGGGTCACCCTACCTATAGGTACACAGATAAGCCCACTTCTTCTAGCAATAGAAAGAGGATTACATATGCTCAAGAGGACACAACAAGTGTCAAAGCACCAGAGGTTGATCACATTGAGTCAGAGATGGGAGAGAACTTGATGTTCAAAAGGGTTCTGATTAGACAACCAGTAAAGGATAAGCCCAAGCATACAAGAGCACTATTTAGGATCAGATGTAAAATCCTTGGTAAATTTTGCAAAGTGATAGTGGATTCAAGCTCAAAAGACAACATTATATCAGAGGAATCTATCAATAATCTCAAGTTGACAAAGATACCTCATGTCAATCCTTACAAGGTAACATGGTTGAAAAAGGGACAGAGTGTGTTGGTGAATGAGAACAATTGGGTTGATTTTTCTATTGCAGGGTACAAGGACACGTTACTATGTGATGTTCTGCCTATGGATGAATGACATCTACTCCTAGGTAGGCCTTGGAAATATGATACATGAGAAATGTATAATAAGAAATAGAACTCCATCTCTTTCAAGCAATATAGTAGAACCTTTAAGATACAGTCCTTGTTAGAGGAATATGAGCCATAGCCCAAGACCCCAAGTGTTTTGTGGAGTAGTAGAAAGGATTTCATAAATGCCCTCAAGGATGAAGGGAGTGAATGCTATGCCATAGTGCTTAAGCCAAAGGAAGAAGAGAAGCCCAAACAAGAACCATTTCCATTGGAAATAAGTGAGCTGCTTGAAAATTACAAGGATATTGTCAGTGATGGGACTCCTACCACTTTTCCTCATCCAAGAGTGATAAGTCATCAAATTGAATTTTTACTTGGTGCATCATTTCCCAATAAGGCAACATACAAGCTTACTCCAGACCAGAACCTAGAGGTGGCTAGACAAGTGCAGGAGCTGTTAGATCAAGGGCTAATCAAGAAGTGCATTAGCCCATGTGCCATACCAGTGGTATTAGCATCAAAGAAAGGTGGTAAGTGGAGACTTTCTACCGATTCTAGATAAATTAATAGGATTATAATTAGGTACAAATTTCCAATTTCTATCATAGAGGATTTGATGGACTGTCTTGGGAAGAAATTTTTTTCACTAAATTAGACTTGAAAAGTGGGTACCACTAGATTAGGATCAAAGAGGGGGATGAATCAAAGAAATATTTTAAGACTATTGATGGGTTGTATGAGTGGATATTTATGCCATTTGGCCTCTCAAATTCCCATAGCACATTCATGAGGATCATGAATAAAGTGTTTAATGACTTCACAGGGAAATTTTTGGTAGTATATCTAGATGATATACTTATCTTCAATAAGACAACAAAGCAACATGTAAAGCATGCGGAGATGGTTATTAAGAGTTTGCAAGAAGAAAATTTTTCAATCAACCTTGAGAAATGTGAGTTCTTCAAACAATAACTTGTGTATTTGGGATTTGTTGCATCCAAAGGGTCATTGAAGATGGACCCAAGTAAGGTGGAGGCTATCCTAAATTGGCCCACACCAACCACAGGGACAGAAGTCGGGAGTTTCCATGGGTTAGCTTAGTTTTACAGATAGTTTATAAGGGACTTCAGTGGGATTTGTGCACCAATGTTAGACACCATTAAGGGTGGTCTAAAGACTCCCTAGACAGGATTTGAAATTTTGAAAAATCAAGTAGCAACACAACCTATCCTTAGACTCCCTAGTTTTGAACAATTTTTTACTTTGGAGTGTGATGCAAGTGGGATGGAAGTAGGGGGTGTGTTAAGCCAAGAAGGTAGGTGAGTAGCCTTCTTCAGTGAAAAGATAAATAAAGCAAAGAAGAAAAATTATTCTTATGATTTGGAACTATATGCTTTGTTTCAATCTCTTAGGAAGTGGAGACATTACTTAGTACCCAAATAATTTGTGGTGTTTACTGATAACCAAGCCTTGAGATATATAAACACACAAGAGAAGCTCAGTAACATACATTTGAAGTGGATGGAATACCTTCAAGCACTCACATTCACATTCACAATAAAGCACAAGAAGGGACAATTGAACAAGGTTGTAGATACCTTGAGCAAGAGGTTTCTAACCACTCAGGAAGTTCGGTTAAACAGAATTGTGATAGAGAGTTTCAAAGACCTCTATAGAGAAGATGAGGACTTTGGAGAAGCCTATAAGGTATGATCTGATTTTCAGAATCATTTCCATAGTCAATTTTCTGATTTTACCTTGCAAAGTGGATTTTTGTTTATGGGGAACCAATTGTGTGTCCCTAAGGGTTAAATGAGAGAAAATATCATTCAAGAAAATAATAATGAAAGCTTGAGTGACCATTTTGGTGTGAAAAAACCCTAGAGTTAGTTCAAAGGTTTTACTATTGGCCCAAGATCGTGAGAGTTGTAACCAAGTATATTAAACAGTGTGTAGTGTGCATGAAAGAAAAAGGAGGAGCTAGCAATGCAGGTTTGTACAAAAATTTTCCAATCCCTAATAAAAAATGGGAGTGTGTTAGCATGGATTTCATTTTAGGGTTACCTAAGACAAAGCATGGAAATGACATTATTTATGTTGTGGTAGATAGATTGAGAGATATGGGTCATTTTATACCTTGTAGGAATATAAATGATGCCAGTAACATTGCACACTTGTTCTTTAAGGAGATTGTACAAATCCATGGACTACCCCTAAGTATTGTATCAGATAGGGATGTGAAGTTCATGAGTCATTTTGGGAAAACATTGTGGAGTAGATTGAGTACCAACTTGTCATTTGGTTCAGCTTACCACCCTCAGACTGGTGGCCAAATTGAGGTGGCTAATAGAGTGTTAGGTAAATTGTTAAGGTTCCTAAGCAAGGAGTATGGGAAGACATGGGATGTGGTCATTCCCCTAGAAGAGCATGCATATAATGACTGTGTTAATAAAACAACATGTAGAAGCCGATTTGAAGTTGTTTATGGGATGCACCCAAGGGGTGTATGTGAGATTAGGGACCTTGGAGCCATGGACTATAGGAGTGGTCATGCTGAAGACTTCACTCAAACCATGAAGGAGAACGAAGAGGAGGTGAAGAAGACTATATTGGATTCTACCCAAAAGTTCAAGGCCAAAGTAGATGAGAAGAGAAAAGATGTTCAATTTTAGGTAGGTGATTATGTCATGGTACATTTGAATAAGTCTAGGTTGTAGAAGGGGATGCCTACAAAACTACAGATGAAGAGAGTGGGACCTGAGAAGAACTTAGGTAAGTATGGGGATAATGCCTATAAGGTAGATCTACATACTGAATTGAGCATCTCACCTATTGTTAATGTGGCTGATTTGATAAAGTTTAAAGGACCTTTGATAGAGATGGGTATGCACAGAGAAGAGGTTGGCAAGGATGTGGAACTTGATGCTTTACCTTCTAAGATGCAAACATAAGCAGATAAGGTGTTGGATTCAAGGGTCAAGAAGACTACTAGTCATAAGGTGTACATGGAACACCTCATCAAGTGGAAGCATAAAACAAACTAGGAGGAAACATGGATTGCAGATACAAATTTCAAGAAGGTAGGCATTCCTGATGACATTGTGTCCATAGGAGTGACATGACTTTCCTCTGTGGGGAAGTATGGTGCAGGAGCACCTAGGTAAGGCTAGATTGTAACCAAGGCTCATAGTTTGATTTTGGCTTGTAGTGTTCTTATCCAAGCAACTAGTGAAATAATAGGACTAGATAGGTCTTAGGGTGTATTTATTTGGTTAGAAAACCTAACTAGATCATTTGATATTAAGAAGTAAGGATTTGTCCAAATTAGGTAAATATTCCAAGAATGGTGGAACCATGTTTTTTATTCTTGTTAGAGACTAGCAGAGATAATTTGAGGTCTAATAGGCATAATAGTGAATTTGGATAAGTTTCATGGTGTGTTGACCAAGTTGGAGTGCAAGAATCAAAAAGTTGTAAAAGTTGTCATTGTTGTCATTGACAACATTGACAACATTTCTTGCAATAATGCATCTTCGAGAATTTAGTTGTATAACTATGAGGAAAAATTATATTTGTGCCATGTTAAACTATATAAGGCCTCCCCCGACCTGTGTGTGGGGTTGGATGAATTTTGGAAGTCATTGTACGGACTGTGTAATTGGATAATTGGTTACAGTTGAGCATTTTGTACACATTTTGGATTTTAATGGATTGAATTCTGCACTGTGACTTTTGCATGAGAAATTTTATGTAATTACTTGGTTCTGCATGTGATTATTTAGTGTTTTAGTTCTAGTTTCATTTCTTTTGTAAATACTTTTGTTTTGTGCACTGTCATTGGTCTGAACCAGACAGGTTTTGGAAATGGAGTCATAGCTCATCACTCCATGATGGAACTTGTGTGGGATCTTGGAATGGGTGAGGTGACTCCTTTTACTATATGGGTGGAGAAGGATGGGACCTGGAAAGATGATTTGATAATTTTACAGTGATGCCCTAGGCGAGCCAGAGATGCATAGCTAGGGATCACAGTGAATTGCAAAGGAAAAAGGAGTGATTGAAAGCATTGGTTTCTTTAATCAAAGCATGTAGAGAGGAGGAAATGTGTATGGAAAATCCCCAAATCCAATGGGAAGCTCTGGTGGTGATCTCTTCATGATGAAAACTAAAACCCTGATGGACATGCTTTGTGAATGGTGAAACCCTTAAATTTAGGCTTGTAAATAGGAACCCTCTATACAGACAGTTTGGGAAGGAAAGACCTAGAGAATCCTTTAGGTCTTTGAAAAGGTTGTCAGGATCTAGAGTTAGTTTTTCATCTTGTTAATAATAATTTCAAGTTATATGCAAAAAGATGCCTAAATAGGCCTAATGCTTGTAGCCCTGTTTTAGTGTGTTTGGAGCAAGTTCTTGAACTCATTTAAGGTTTCATTGAAAACTAAGTTGTTAGGAATTGTGATGGATCCAATTTCCTTGTTTTTCCCCTTCCTCTCCATTGGTGGAGAGTGATAGCCTTATTGGATCACTTGGTGTCAAAAAGAAAGAAGATAATCATGAAGCATATGGTTGATTGAGTTGATTTCCTAAATGGTGTTGACAAGTTGAATATGTGAAGGATTTTAGAAAATAATCCTTGGAAGATTAGGGTTAGTTAAGAACCCTAATAGGCTAGAGAAGTCACCTATAGGATAACCTAGGAGAAGATAGGGTTTTGAGCAAGACTTTTCATTACATTAATTTTATTATAATTTATCATATTAGTATCAGTATGGCCGAAAGCCTTTTAAATCAAACTTGTTTAATGGATGATCACATAGAATTCAATGCTAGATGACAACCAACTTGTCACTTCCATTCAAATAATAAAACAATATTTATGTCATTAATGAACAAGCAACTGGATTTTTCATTAATACCATATTTAAAGGTATACATAAGGGGAGTTGTCTTGTCAAAGGTCTGAATAATAGCCTCAAAATATTTTAGAAAAGCTAAAGCCATCATTTCATTATTATTTGATATGATATTGAGCCTTTTCAATTCCACCAAAGGAAAACATGTATTGGGCTCAATAAAGTTCACTTTTAGTCTAGTAAGAAGAGAAAAAAGAGTCTTTTTGTTTTAAGGATTTTTGTAAGGATGGGCCTCTAATGTCCATTTTGGATCAATAGATGAATGATTCATAGGTTAAAACCATGAAGGGCCATCTTACATACTCGGAGCCTAAAGATTGTACAAAATTGTTACAAAACACCAAGCTTTAGGACACTTTTTAGAGAGCTAATCTCACACTTTACTTCCACATGATGAAGATTTATAACACTACCTTGTCCATAATTTTTTCTCATTCATAGCACTAGGGAAACGTCACAATTAGAAGCATAAAATTTTGTGTGGCCCCTAAATTGATAACTGAGGCTACAGGCTTAAAATGTGAAGGTGAGAAAGTTGAGAAGAAAGCCTTAGGAGATTACAAGCTCTAGATGAAGAATTTTTTTAAGAAAGGTGAGAAACTAGTTGTGGTGGGAAATGAGTACAGGTATGACATGTTTTCTTTACCCCCTCCTTATGCTCTTCTTTTCCTTTTTTTTATTAAGTACTTCACCCTAGAAGGTCAGTATATCACCTTCCATGGGTATCATTTTCCTACCTAGAATCATAAAAAATCAACCATGGGGTAAATGTTCATTTCTTTCTGATCTCCTCCCTGAGTATTAGCATTTCTATCGGTGCTTCGCCTCAAATTCACCAAGGCCTAATATATGCTTTGTATTAGCATGTTTTTGACAATTCCCCTTTTTGTAGCCACCTACTCTCATATCTCCAACATGAACAAAGCCATAAAGGAAAGAAGGCCAAAAGCTCTATCAAAATTGAGCTAATTGAAACAAACCTAGTTCTTGAAAGTTCCAACTCTAGTAGGAAAAAATCAAACCCTAGTGGGAAGAAAAAGTATAAGAACCCTCATACCACCAATGAAGACATCCCCCCTTGAAGAAGTCATGCTTGACACCACCCCCACAAAAGAGAGCATTTTTCTAGGAACCCTAGCCCTTTGAAAACTAAAACATTTAGTAAAAGGGTTAAAAAGATGAGACATTATATTGATATTGATTATGAGGAGGACGTGAATTAGGGAATTGAGCACACTAAAGAACTTAAACATGATGGTATCTCAGGGAAGATAAGTTATGCCCATCTCCTTAATAAGGAAAGAAAGGAAAACAAGATAATGGAGGAAGTTGTCGTTGAGATAGATTTTGAGTATGAGTCAGATGAAGAAGAAAAGACCACTAAGAATACCAAAGACAAGGATTATGCTGAAGAGTTTGAGGAACTTGAGGAACAAGAGAATAAAAACTCTATGGAAATTATAGTGAATCTCAATAATTTGGAGGATACTTTCAACACGGTGTTTGTAACTCCTCTACTCGTGCGGGTAATGATTCTTTTGAGAACATACCACCTTCCCCTATTCTGGATGAGAAAAGTAATACCCCTAGCTTTGAAAATGAAATTAATGACCTATAGAAGATAATCATAGCTCTAGAGGCCTCTTCTGTCATATCTATGAATGCCAAAGAACATTTAAGCAATGTCATTTCTTTTCTCTGCATGGCAATTGATGGAATTCTGAAGAAGATCCTATTTGGAGTGGTCACAAGAAAAAGCACGATTAAGAAAGTGACAAAGAGAAGGAAAGAAGAGCAGGAAAAAGAAGAATACTAGCATGAAGAGGATTTTGGAGAATGGAAAAGCATGCTCAATAGTCTTTATAAGGACTGGGATATTATTGCTAAGTTTAATGATAGCTAAGTGTGCTATTTTTTATATTTTCCTTGCGAATACTCTGGTTGGTTTTTTGGATAGTTCCAAATTTTGGTTTACATTGGTCATAACAACATTAGTGATGTTTGCTGAACTACTCAAACTTCATAAGAAGGAACTCTGCTAATTTTTTTAGGAGCTTGAACAACTTAAACTCTTTAAGGTATATTTTGATGATGAACTATGATACTATTACAATTGGTAGTACTAGCGATAGGTTGATCTCTGATAATGATAGTTGTTATTTTCTATTAATTTTATTTTTGGGGTGGTCTTTTGCCCACTCTCGTTTGTCATGGCTCTAAGTAGGGGATCAAATGTTGTTGCTTAATTGTTGTTCTATTGTAATGGGATCAGGGTCCTCTCCCTACTGACTTAATAAAGAAATTGTTGCCCAAATTTTCCTTTTTTGTGCAAATTGGCCCAGTCTGCCCTGTCTGGCATTTCTCTGTCATGGTTCCCAGGTTTCTTGTCTTCTGCTTAAACCCTTAAAACCTAAGTCTTTCATGTTTGAAAGAGGTAAAAACCCTAAGCCTTGGCTCGTTATGTTTCATCGTTACTTTTTTTAAGTCACTTACAGCATGTGTTTTTTTTCCTTGTCGCTTGATCGCAAGAGCCTCAGCGAATATGCTAAATCATCTCCCGACTTCGCTTTTGCCTTATGTCGCGTAGTCTCTTTACAAAATGGAATATTCCCTCAGCTTCTCAAGACTTAGTGATTTCCTCTTATTCGGGTTGTCGCTTGATATCATATTGTGACCTTTTAAAAATGAATGGGCCCGCCACTTGTCGCTTGATCGCGTGAAGTTTTCAATAGTCAAAGAAAAGTCTTCTGAATTCATGATCTTCTTCATGTCACGTGATCGCTTGATCCAGCCGTGTCAAACAGTTAGGTTTTCTCTTCAGTCGCGTGGTCTCATGACTAAATGGTGGTTAAGAGATAACATTCCCGACCATGCGACTAGCTGTTTGATGTTAGCAAATTTACTCAGTCGCCTTGTCGCTAGAACAGCACGATGACTCAGCTTTCCCCAATGCAAACAGATGGACCAGTGACTGTGTGACAGGTGGCATATATCAGGTGGATGTGGG
>MU226000.1:3902262-3920152 GCA_018584345.1 Thuja plicata
GCCTAGAACCTAGAGGTCTCATCTCAGTTAGCATAGGTCCCACAACCTGGAGATGATTCCCTTGTTATACTGGATTATCAAGACCAAGAGAGCTTGAGATCAGAGGCGCAAATTCAGTGTATAACAGAAATAATTGCCTTTTTCACGTTCAACATAGTTCTTTCCTCTTAGAACTAAAAATTCCCCTATAACAATGATTTTTAGTTTTGTGTAGAGGTTATGAGGATTTCTTTTATCAATAGAAGCTCTTTCCTTCACGTATTGGCTCCAATTAGTGAAGGTTTTGGAAACTTATAGTAAGGGTAGGATTTATCACAATTTTTTTACCAAAATAATGTAAGTAAGGTGTTTGATGCATAAGACAAAGTTTTGACTAATTTTTTATTATTTAGTGATCCTCTTTTTTAATCATAGATGGAGAGGAGTTATGAGATTCTAGTATGATTGAAATGACCTAGGAGTGATGCCTTTTTGTACCTATCCTAAGCACACAAGTATAACTTTTGGCATGAATGTCACAAATAATGATTAGTTGAAAGTACTATACTTTTAAGACAACATTAATCTTACAATCAAATAAACTAGGTCAAGACAATACTTGCAGTCTTGAACTAGCTTAAGGTTGCACACATATTATTGAACTAAGAAAATTAAATATTATTTTAAGATTTACAAATGTTTTGAGAAAAGATAAGACAATTTAAAAAAAAAAACAATATACATGAAAGATCCACAAAAAACAGTAACAATTTTTAATTTAAAAAATAATTTTTGACCCTTACAAATAAAAAATTCAAGTCTTATTGCTGATTCTTATTATACCTCTTTGTCGTCCATCCAATCTAACTAGAATTATTTTACACTTTGTATAAACTAAACAACACCGCCACTCAAAACATTACAGACTACTTTTTAAAAATGTGGCCTTACTTATAAAATATACAGCCATAGCCATCATGCCAACTCAAAATTATATCCAGCCATCAACGCTTAGGACCACATTTATATATAATTAATTTAATTGTTCCTATGAAAATGATGAACTACGTGCATGGGCTACTAATTATTGAAAGCTCTGGAACATCCAACCCCCACGTTAATATTTGATCCCATGGTAGCTTTTCATTGTGATGTCTATAGATACCAGGATGCAAGAACTTGTAAGTCAAGAAGGCACATAAAATTATTTTTCTATGTGCAGGGCGAGGATCGAGGGTTTTAGAATTTGTTTTTCCAGTTATGTTGTTTCCTCTGCAGCGTAATAGTCGCTGTAAATCAGCCATGGATTTTTATAGAATTAAGCGCAGTCTAGGAAAATTACCAGAGTTCCAAGGGGTTCCAAGCTTTTCAGTAGTGCTAACCAAAAATTTAAAAAAATTTATATTATAAAATTTTCTATAAAATCATTTATACTTTAGATATTTTTGGACAATTAATATTTTCTTTAAGTCAAGGTATATAAATAATCAAACCATTGTAAAATTACCATATGACAAGTAATGACTATCAAATTCCACTCACTAAGATCCCCTATAAATATTATTCAAGAATATATAAACATAGAAATGTTATCATTTTTTATTTTAACAAAAAAAATTACAAATTATTTAATTATCAAAAACTAAAAACGTAGTAAGAGCACAAAAGATCTCAATAGGAAAAGATAACCCCTAACCCTAGCCCTATTTCCTTGAAATCCTATCCTTATATAATTATATTCTTGTGAAAGCACGTATGTCACATATTACCTAGAAATTATCAAGAAAAATATATGAAAGCGGAAAGTGAGGATCACCACTTACGCTTGAGTTATGTCCGTGGACTGATCGAGAACAAATATGTACAAGCGCATTCTTCGACCCGTCAATCTCTACTTCTGTATTTCGATCTGAATGGTTGTAATGTTTGAGAAATGCTTGCTTTTACATATTGGATTCAGTCTCAAGATTTCTAACAATTATTGGGTCCACGTGATAAAAGAGGTGAATAATGAAGCTAGGGGTCTTCGACATTGTAATAGCCTCCTCCAAACACCACACTACTGAGTGTGCATAGCCCTTGGAAAATATAGGAATTTGTATGGCTCTTATCGTGATTTTTCTAGTAGGGGACTAAAGATGAATTCCAACGGCACCATGAAAAGAAGCCCTAGAAATCTTGACATCAATATCATAACGATGAATTGTTAAAATGAACCTATTTACGTAGTATCTAACAAGTTACCTATAAGCACCAAGAATGAAGCAAAATTATTGACATTATTAACTAAATAAAAATCTTCAAGTGATCGCAAATTATGGCAAACATTGATAATGAAGTGGATTCCTAGGCATGTATCAAAGTTATTATTAAAAACAAAGTAATAAATTAGAAACTAAAAAATATTATAGATACACTATGGTTACTTCTTGATGAATTGGATAGTGTTAAATGCACAATATTATAGATACACTATGGTTACTTCTTGATGAATTGGATAGTGTTAAATGCACACAAAAGAAAATAGAGAGGGGAGTGAATCAGTTGTCTATAAACTTATAAATCATTCCTTGAATCAAATCCATAAAAAAAAATCTTGAAATTTAATAACAAAAGAATATAAATATGAAAGGAACATGTCAAAATATAAATCGTACTTCTTAGGGTGACACCAGTTAAGGTGATTTTACAAGGAATGTTCAATGCAAAAAGGATCACTAGTAGAGGAATCACTTCCGAAAAGATAAAGCCTCATTGTTGGAGGGATCATTACCCAAATGAAGAAAAATAAAAGAGAAAAGATTCACCACTGACGTACTTATGTAACTTAACTAAAAGATCTATCGATATTTTTTCTCACTTCTTCTAGTAACTAAAACATAGAATTGTGCACTCCACAACATCACAATCCATACCAACTCATAACCACACATACAAGGAGATAGGTTATCTTTCACAAATCCTCTTTGCCTTTACGCATGCACTTACACATACCTATTCTCACACATGCACAAACTCCCTTAATAATGTATCATTTACTTATAACAACCTCATGCTCACAAAAAATTCAAAATTTGGCTAAGCATGTTAACCAAACATTATTCAAATTTGGTCAGCACGTAAACATTCCTAAGGTGGAAAGGAATGAAAAAGTGGACACCACTACATCTTAAATAGGGAAAAATTATACATCAGATACATTACACATCATCTTACACTCACCAAAGAATTTTATGAAATTGTAAACACCCAAGGTCAGCCAAACCTAAGTAAACACCGGTGGACTTTGCAATCATGCCTCTGAAACAAAAAAAAATTGGTGCCAACTGAAATAAACAAAGATAAGAACTTCATAATCATAATCATAAATCTACATTTCCATAAACCAACATGCTGAGAAATGTGGAGCATGCATTTCACATTGGAAACTCTATCAAACACTATTATAATCAAAAGCACCAATTTTATATACTATGATCCAAAGAAAAAAAACTCGAATATGACACTTTGAAAAATTGCTTTAAAACATATCAAAACCACATCAAGAGATTTATTATAGAGAATAAATGTGGAGTATAAATATCGACACTACTACATGGAAAAACTTAATAAAATTTACAATAATCCATCACTAATGACAAAAATATATATTGACATAAATGACACCATCAATACCTCAACTAACTAAGCATTCTAATCAAACCTATAATAATATCCACCTTGGTAATTGATGGAAACACATCAACAATGTCAACTATCTCATATTAGATTCTTTCCCAAAAAAACTATCTTATGCCTATATCTCTCCCCCTTTTACAACAATGGAAAAGGTGAGTCTCAAAAACTAATTGCTCATTTTTCTCAACTACCCATGAAGAATACATACCAGCTAAAAACTACACTTAGCTTCCCCTAATAGGAAGCATCTATCATTAGTACAAATAAATGATATACATGAAGTCCAATGGACTAATGCACACATATTTTCATTTAGTTCTAAAAAAAAGAGGGGCAATAACCCCCAAAATAAACCAAATTTATTTAGATATATCCTCAGAAAGTGCATTGGTAAAGATATCCGTAATCTATTCTTTTATAGCTACATACTTAGGGTTTACCTCAATCTCCAAAAATTTCTCTCTTAAGAAGTGATGCTGAATTTTTAAAAAAAATTGTCCTTGAACAAAGTACCAAATTCTTTGAAATATTTATTGCACTAGTATTGCTTCAAAAGATAGAGATAGGCTCGTCAAATAGTTTTCTAATATCTTTCAAATTTTATTTCATCCATAATACCTATGTACAGTGGGATGCAATAACAACATACACAACTTTTGTGGTAGACAAAGGTATTAAATCTTGTATCTTACTTTACCAAGCAACCAACTAGGGTCCAAGGAAAAATGTACCCACACTTGTACTTTTCCTATTTTCCACACAACCAACCCAATTCGCATCGATATAAGAAATCAAAGAAAAGTCATATTTACTGGGAGACTATAATCCATAGTCTTTAGTATATTTCAAGTACATCCAAAATTTATTTTCATAATAGCAACATGTATTACTCTGGGATCTTGTTGGAATCTAGCTACAAGATAAACTACATGCATGATATTATGTCTAGTAGAAATCAAGTATAGTTATCATCAAATCATTGATTTTCATCTACTCTCATTACTCTTAGGAAGTTCCACATCTTTAAATGAATTGTAATAGTTAGCCATAGAAGTACATACTAGTTTAGCATTTTCCTTTCCAAAATTCCTCAACATATTCTTAACATACTTTGATTATGAAATAAAGATACCTTCATTTTTGTGATTGAGTTGTAACCCAGGAAAGAAATTTAATTCCTCAAGCATAAACATTTCAAATTCTTCTTACATCTCATCAGAAAAATTCTTAGTCACACCATCATTCTCCAAATATTATATCATCCACATACACAACTAGAAATAAAATTTCATTTTTTATAACTCTAAAATAAACATTGCTTTCAGTAGTACCTTTTTGAAATACTTTCTTCAGTACATATCTATCAAGACTTTCATAGAAAACTTTTGAAGCTTTCTTCAATCCATATAGTACCTTCTTTAATATCCACACCATATCTAGCATGTTTGATAGTTTGAATCCTTTTAGTTTCTCTATGTATACTTATTTAAATTCTTCATTCAAGAATAGATTTCACATCCATCAGATAAACCTTGAAGTCCTTATGTGGTGCAAAATCCAAAAATATCTTGATTGCCTCCATTCTTGTTATGGGAGAAATGTTTTTTTCTCAAAATCTATTCCTTCCACTCATGATTTACCATTACACACAATTCTTGTCTTATTCCTTCCTTTATATGCATCTTCATCAAATTAATTCTAAAATACCCATTTAGTTCCCATCAAATTCTTTATTTACTAGCCTTGGGACAAGCTCCCAAGTTTGGTTCTCATCAATTTGTCTCAGTTCATCTTTCATATCTCTCATACAATGTTTATCCATGCAATATTATTTCATATTCTTTGTTTCTATTTCTCAAATCAACCATAAGATCATTTGTTCTTCAATAACTTTACTTCTTAAGATAACACCTTTGTTCTTGTCTCCAATGATGCATTTCACTGAGTGATTCCTTTGTATATATCTAGGATTTTTAGGAGAAATTATTGAGGCATCTTTTGTGTCATTCTGCACTTCTATTTCTTTAGTATTCTCTTATTATTTTCTAGTTCACTCATCTAATTCATATCCAACTTCTAGTTTTGTATTCTTTGCAATGTCTTCATAAAAATTCACAGTTGTTCTTTCAACTATCCTTCTCATTCTCTTGTTGTAACATATGTAAGATTTTCTTTTAGTACAGTACCCAAGGAATATTGCTTCATCAACTCTTGTGTCAAAATTTCCCAAGTGATGTAGCACTTACTTTCAAACAGTCTAAAATATTTAACAAAAGGTGTGCTTCAATATCATATTTCATAAGATGTCTTTCTAAAGATTTTTCTAATTTGAAATTTGTTTAGTATGTATATGTATTGATTTTGTCCACAGGATTTCTGCTAGATTTGCGTCATTCATCATTGTTCTAGCGACCTCCTAATTTTTTCTTTTATTTCTCTTAACCACACTATTTTTTGTAGTGTTCTGGAGTAGACAAGTGCTTCTCTATCCCATGATTGTCATAGAAAGTATTAAAATCATCATAAGTTAATTTTACTCCTCTATAAAATCTTAAGCACTTGATTGTCATAAAATTTTCTAGAGGTTTTTTATTTTTATTTTGAGAAAGTGACCCAAGTGATTCCTGAATAATCATCAATTAAAACCATGAAATACCTGTGACTTTGTTCAATTCATGTTATGGTTGGACAATAAATATTCGTGTGCACTAATTCCAACAACCTAGTAGATGATTGTTGTTAACCTTAGAAGTTCTTGGTGCTTGTTTTCCAACTTGACACTCTTTGCAGATGACATTAGCAAGCTTTGTAAGCTTCGACAGATCTCTCATAGCTTGAACTAAATTAATCCTCACCACATTATCAAAATTAATGTGACACATCTTCTGATGCCATAGCCAAATTTTATTGATCAAAGTCATAGACAATATCCACTAGTTGTCTTCAACTGATAAATGTTCCCATTTGTATTCTTTCTAGTAGTAGTTATAGTTCTATACATTTTATTGATCTTACAACCACTATCCTAAAAAACAAGATTATTTGTTTTCTCATGTTTTACCAACACTTAGAAGATTATTCCTTAAGTCCTTAACTTAATAAACATTACTAGTATTATGATTGTTGTATAAAATTTACTGAACCTATTCGAACTATCTAATCAGTCTGATCATCTCCAAATCTAATAATACCTCCATCATATTTCTCTAGATTTAGAAACTTACTTTTGTCACAATTCATATGATTTAAAAATTCTCTATCAAAAATCCAACAATCTCTATCTTTTCTAGCATAAAAATTAGAAACCATAGTATCTTCATCTTTATCATCAACTTATAGAGATTTTCCTTCCATAATTTTACCAAGATTAGCAAAATAGGGTTCTTTCTTTACAACCAAAAACAATCATTTATCATTTTCTTTCTAATCAAATTCATCATAAAAAAATACTAGCATCTTCTCTAAAAATAATCCTTCTTAATTATCTTTTCTATGCATTCTTGATTTTTCTTATTCATGATTTTATAAGGACATCTAGAAGGATAATGACCTGTCTTATCACAATTAAAATATTTGAAGGGAAAGTTACCTTTGTATTTTTTAGGTTCCCTTTTTATCTTCCTCCAAAAGTCTCACAATCTCATCAAAGTATTCCTCATCTGATTCCTCATCTTTTACTGATTTAGAAACTCTAAATGCAATTTGTGTCCTCACATTGGTAGTATAAAATTCCTTCATCCCAAAAGAAAGTAAGGATCCATACATCGATTCTCTGCTATACTTATCCAATTTTTATTATTATTATATAGTAGAAATATTAGAAATATAATATTTTGAACGATTTCTAAGTACCTTTGTAAGAATTTCATCCTCTTTTGGTTCATATCCAAGACTTATGATCGCATTTGCAATGTCATCCACCTTGTGTAGATAACTTGTTATGTTTTCCTTTTATTCCATACATAAGTATTTAAATTTATCTTTAGAAATCTTAAAATTATCTTTTTTGATCTTATGATCACATTCATAAGTATTTTTAATCTTATTCCAAACACCATGAATATTTTCTATAGATATAACTTTTGTTAAGTCATATTTAGAAAGAGCACTAAAAATAGCATAGCTTTCCTTGACATAGTCCTCATAAGCCTTGATGTCATTGGGATTATTCAACTCAGTCGTTAGTTTGACATATTATTTACCAAATAATTTCCAAACTTCGTAACCAAGAGAAATCAAATATCCTTGCATCTTTACCTTCCAGAAAGCATAGTAAGATCTATCAAATATAAGAATATTGAGTTTGTGTGGCATCATGATCTCCTCAAGAAGTTAAGGTCTTCTCCAAGGAACTAAGGATATGATGTCAATTGTTAAATGTACAGGACAATTGAGAGGAGAGGTGAATTATTTCTCTATAAAACTTATAAATCTTTCCTTGATTTAGATCCTCAAAAACTTATCTTGATCTTTAATCAAAAAATAATATAAACATGAAAGAAACATGTGAAAATAGAAACTACCATACACAAGAAAACACAAGATTTACATGGAAAATCCTTGGTAGGGAAAAACCATAGAGAAGATTAATTCTCAAATATATGAACACCTATTAGGGTAACATGAGATAAGGTAATTTTTACAAACAATGCTCATTGCAAGCACACTCACTACTGGAGGGCTCACTTCTCTGAAGATAAAAGATCCCTATTAAAGGGCTTACTGCATAGATGAAGAAAAGAAAGAAACTTAAAGTATCTGCCATTAATTTAATTCTATAAATTGAATGAAATATTTTTGTATGCCTTCTATTCAGTAATTATTTTCTCTAATACATAAAATTCTACACTTCTCAAAATCACACTTTGCACCAACTCATGTAACCACGTATATAAGGAGATTGATTATCTTTTAAAAATATTTACAAAAATTATGCATGTACTTGTAACACACATTTTCTCACACATGCACACAATCCCTCAACATTTTATCCTTTACTTATACCATCCTCATGCTAACATAATTCAAATCAGTTTGGCACCTAACCATTCCTACAGTGGAAAAGAATGAAAAAGTGGACCATAAAACATCTTAAATAGGACCATAATATACACCATACATGTTACTCATCATCTTGCATTCACCAAAGCTTCTTATGAAAGTGCAAACAATCGAGGTTGACCACACCTAGAGTGAACACCAACAAACTTTGCAATCATGTGAACCTGGAAGATGATGGCCCCAAAAAATGCACTAGATCAGCAAGAAAGAAGAAAATTCATGAAAGGATCCAGGAACTCTTAGAGTTCAATGCAAAAATAAAGAAGATATCTGAAGTGAAGCAAGAAGCCGTTGAGGCTTGTAAGGAGCTTGTCTAGGGCTCTAGTTTCTGGTTCTGGTGGTTTTTCTTTTTTCCTAGTCTCTGGCTTTTGGTTTTTTCCTGGTTTTTTGTTGTTAGTTTTGTCTTTAGCGTACTGGTTTCCAGTCCTGTTTGTTTTTGGAGAGCTTCAATGTTTAAAATTTTATTCTAGCTTGTAAGGGGTTTCGGGTCCCCATTCAAAACCTATTTTTCCCTGCAATCAAAAACATAAAGTCTTATGCTAACTAAAATTATCAAAGATACGAACATCGTAAGCGAAATCAAAAATCCACATCACCCAAAAACACCATGTGGAGAAATGCAGAGCATGAGTTTCATATAGGAAACACTCTCAAAAATAGTTATACTCGTACAAACATAAATTTTTTTGAACTATGATCTAAGGCACACAAACTTGAATCTAATACTTCTAAATATTATTTAACAACATATTCAAACTACATAAAGAAATTTCAATTTAGAAGATATGACAAACAAAACTCTCAGCACTACTACAAACAAAATCTTAATAAAATCTGCAACAACTTGTCACTAATGATAACAACAACATTTTGGCATCGATGACAACATCAATACCTCAATAGACTACTAATTTATCTCAAACATATAATAGTAGTGCATTGATTTTGCATATTATCCTGAGGGAAACAACATGACCAATTTTCAGGCAAATAAAACCTACAAAATGGTTGAGGATGACATTGTTACATAAAAAAATAATCATTAGGATAAAATTTCTTTATTGTACTCAATTGGTTGATATTGTTTTTTTTTTAGGATTGTAGACACTTAGCATGAACTAGCTTGAATTTTAGTTCTTAAAGGAATTTAAAAATATTCACTTTCTCTTTGAAATTCACAAAAAAGAGATAAATAGACACACATATTTCCATCCCAGTTAAAAAATGAAATGCACATATATGGGTCTTAATATATCATACCTTTATGTCACTTAAACATTGTTGTTTTAGACGTATATGATAAGTGTTTTGTTTATTTCTCTCTTGTTTTTCTACTCTAGTAGGGTTTTGTTCACTGCTATATTTTTCTCTGCTTTCTATTGGATACCTTATGGGAGATTTGGATGGGGAACTAGTGTGGTTTTTTCCATCACCTTGGATGCATAGGTATGGTGGTATGGTTCAATGTGTTATGTTTATTCTTCCCAGAACGGTGATCTTCCCCTAATAGAGTCCAAGTGCCCAAATTCTTCTAACTTGTCAATCTAACTTCCACCATTCAACCACTCTTCCAGAGGGTCTAAAATGGATCATTATACTTAACCAAATATGCTTCAATGTTTCTTAAAACCTTACACTAAGATCTCATAAGTAACTTCACTTCTAGGCCTCCTATTCTAGTATCCCTCAATACTGAGTCTAGTCAAGATTAAGTTTTCTTTTGCAAAAAAAATGCCAAAAAATACAGATTTATATACCCACTTTCCTTTTCCACAACATATGTCATAATTAGGTATTCTTGTTTCATAATATGTACCCCAAATACTCTTGTCTTCACTAGCCCAAAACCCTAATTACGCCTCCATTTTTAAAGCAACTACTAGGAGGACTCAACCCCTGACCCTAGAATCTTCAACATTCTTGAGTTACAGCTTAAATTAGAGGATTATGGCATTATTTTTCTTCTATGAGATGTTCATATGATACATCCACAATACACTCTCCAAAATACACTAAAAACTAGGGCTTTCTAGTGCAAACCCTTTCCCTCACTTCCAGAACCAAAACCAATGTTCCTCACCATGTATTTTACATTGAATTACACTATATTTCAAATAAAATTTGACTCTCGTTAAGGCAGAACTCCCACTTCTATACCTTAGGTATCAATTCTATGTCCCAACTTGTTCTCTTCAACGGTCTACACCAACTTGTTCACTTAATCCGCACATATGATGTTAGAATAATAATATAGAATTCAAGAGGGACTCATTAAATGATAAATAGTGAATACATTCAAAGAATAACCCCTTGCATCATTGGTAAAACTTCAAATTAAAGACAAAATTATGACCTCTGTCAGATCAATCACCTTTAAGCTTGAAACCAATGATTGAAAATGGCTTATAACAAGTGAATATAGTTTAATTAAAATTATTAATACATTAAAATTACCAAACAATCAAATCCCTTGAAAAGAAACAATAAAATTTTAGAAGAATTCAAACTTTCACAAAAATTTACTGTCTCAGTTTGTACAAAACCGTACAACGCATACCTCTTTTCTTTGAAATACATATTAGGGGTTTTATAGACCTTCCAACCAACTGCCCCATAAATTTTGAAACATTTTGAATCCATGAAAAATCCAAATGACTCTTGAACTCCCTTTCCCTCCTAATGACACTTGACCATTGAAATTCAAAAATTTGAATTTCCAAACATTGGTTTATTTCATTTTGAGTTCTAATACCCTCCAACCTTTTACATAATTGATCTCATAGGATCATTTATCATTCCCACAATATTATTGAATTCCTATTAAGCTATTTAGGAACCTAGGTGTTATTACACAAATGTGGTCCTAGGATGCTTGTAAGGATCCTTAGGAAATTTAATCCTTACATCATGCTTGATTTTACAAAAATCCATAATTTCCTTTAGGATGTTCCAATTCACATCCTTTGAAACCTTCTTTATTTCCTTGACTCCATGGTCCCCCGTGTTTCCTTTTCCATGGTTGGTGCTCCTGCATCAATCTCCCTATCTCAAAAGGTGGATTTCACTCTCATTCCTGGTTTGAGGAGCCTACATCTAGATGTTTCCCTTTCCATAACTTTATATGAACATCATATAATCCATATTTTTCCTTCCTCCACCTTGGATTGATTTATTTAGGAAGAGACCCCTTCAACTTATGTGAACAAGCTTTTGGGTTTCAGTCCTTTGAAGATCGGTAAATCTACCTGTGAAAATGTATGTTGTTCTTCTTGCAAGGTTAGTAGGACTATTTTATAGACTCCTAAGGATATTTTGAAAGAGAAAATGAAAAAATTTAACCTTTCATTGATCGTCATGCTCCTTTCCTTCTATCCTTATCTGGACCTATTAAAAAAACAAGTTTATTATTAGTGGAAAGTAAAAGGCAGTGTGAAAATAAATGCTATGTCAAATGACTTTTATCTTTTCAAGTTTGTTTATAATGAAAATTTAATTCATGTTCTTATAGGATGCCCTTTAACCTAGGAATAAGTCACCATAATATTCTCTCTCTATGCAAATGGAAGCCAGCTGGCTTCAATAGCCAAAAAGACTTAGGGGTGATGACCCCTACCTAGATTTTCCTTTTAGGTATCCTAAAAGAATTTTGTAATTTTGAGGTCTTTAGAGGTATTGTTGATTCATTTGGAACCCCCTTGGTTTTTGATAGGATAACCTAGTAGATATCTTGACTCCTCTTTGCAAGGATGTTTTTGAATGTGATGGTCAACTGGATCATTCCTTCCTTTTTCACCCTTAAATATTGGTACGTGTTATGGGATCAACCTTTGAAATATGAGAATGCTTCAACAATTTTCCAGATCTGTAAGAAGTTTGGTTACTTAATTAATGTCTACAAATTCAAGAACTTCAAAAAAATATACCATGATAACCTGGATGAGAACAAGGAATTTCAAGGAAGTGAAAACAAATTAGAGACCCCTCCTACAACTGAGGATATGGAAGAGACCCTAAGATCTAGTAAGAACAAGAATTTGTATAATTCTACTACTTTATCCTCTAAAGAAGGTATTGAGGTAAATAGGAAGAAGAAGAATGATCATTTTGATCCTTCTCAAGATGGTCTAAAGGATATAGGAGATTTTTTAGAAGACTAAGAATGAAAAAACCAAGAAATGTTTAGCTTCACAGATGAGCGGTGATGCTAGTGTAAAAATAAAGACACCTTAAAAAAAATACTATTGGGGATACATGGAGAATAAGGTGATTGTAGATCTCAACATCTCCAAAGCTAATTATGTTGGGTTTTCCCCATTCTTGGATACTTTTTTGGATTTGGTTATTTCATTGACTCTGGTTAGAACGGGGTTGTCTTCTACTGAGGATAGATTTAGATCTATTAAGGAGGATTTATGAAGGAAGGAAAACATAGATTCGTTTGACCTCCTCTTCAACACTACCCCATAAGATATGTTTAAATCTGAAGTACTTAAAAACCTCAAGTAAAATCTATCTCCGCTTGGGTTCTCCTCTACCCATCCTTCTAAATCAAGAATATGCCTTGATAGGGAGGACTCAGAATTGAAATAGACTATTTTGGGTGAGAAAGGGAAGTAGAAAAAACCTGAAGTGGGAAATGAATCAAAGAAAGTTAGACCATCAGAAAAGGAATTGATAGAAAAAGAATTTGCAAAGGATGTGGCAAGTAGAAAATAGAGAATCTTTGATGATTTCTCTGACACCAGAAAAAAAAAAGAATAAATAGAGGTTTTTCATCTCTGGTTTGGAGTAGTTTCGAATAATCTAAATTTGGGTTATTCTTGGATGATTTTTTATCATGAATATTGTGTCATGGAACATGATGGGCTTGAATACTCAAGCCAAAAAACACATGCTCAAGTGTGTTATTTTGTAGAATAAAGTTGATATCTACTTCTTCAAGAAACCAAGATGAAGGAGGAAGGATTTAAGAGGACTGTAAATAAAATTTGTCCTCTTTATGTTTGGTTGGTTATTGATGTTAAGGGTGCTTCAGGTAGCATAACCTCCTTATGGAACCCCCATATTGTGTTAGATAGTATTTTTCATTCTTCTAAAAATAGCTTAATCATTACTTTCAAGATCCCCAACTTGGGAACTAAATGGAGCCTAATTAATGTCTATGCACCAAATGTAAGATATTTTAGAGGATATTTATGGAACTCTATATATTCCCTTATTCCTGGTAACTGACAAAATAAGTAGATTGTTATGTTAGTAATAACTGAGAGCGGGGGTGAATCAGTGGCGTCATAAATTTATCCTTTTAGACTTTAATCCACCAATCACTATACCTCAAATTATTAAGTCCCTACAAGATGTATGCCTCTGAAATACTTGAAACAAATGACTATCTGTCGGTTTACCTTGTCTATCCTTATTCTCCTTGATTACCGATAAGTAGTAAAACTTATTTATCGATACTTAGTAAATATGCCGAGTATACCAATCAATCCATAAGTGCATATGTGAAATGTAAAACAATAAAGTAATAAACCATATACACATAACACAAGGATTTTAACGTGGAAACCCTGTTAAGGGAAAAACCACTGGGACTGGTACCCCAAATTTTCACTCTTCTGAAATGAGCCCTGTTAGGAGCCAACCCTGTTAAAAGTTACAAACACACTGTTAAGTGCGACCTTGTTAGAGGATTTTTATACATAGATTCTCACTAAGTATCTGGCATCTATGCTACCATCCTTGAATCAGCCTCTAGACTATCAATAGGCTTTATGATAATCTTACTACCATCCTTGAATCAGCCTCCTTCTTAGACTGTCAATAGGCTTTAGGTAAGACCGATGCTACTATCATGAGTCAACCTTTTTGGTAATATATTAGGATATAACTCAATTAAAAAATAATTTTAAGTCCTACTCTGTTAAGAGACTTAATGCTTCAATGGTTAAACTAAAACACAATGACCTGTTTCTAATGCAACTTTGAATTGCAGATATTCAAATCTATTTACGTACAATACCATTCTAATCAATATATCAATTCAATTTATTTGTACTTCACTCTTTCTACTCTGTGATGTTGTGCTTCACTGTGTGTCGGTGTCTGTAGAATTCTTTAGCTCTTCCTTAGCTTGATTGATCAAGACTACATGAAGTTTATCCTTCATCAGTTTCTTTTCAGCATCTTTTCATAATTCACTCCCCCATGTATCTGATTTCTTACATAAATGAATTATACTTGTCTCTTATATAGACATGATATTCCTTAATCTTGATTCTTGATTCTTGGCTTGAAAAATAATCCAGCCAAATTGATTTATGGCTTTAACTCTTGATTTATCTCATAGTTATCTTCTTGCCTGTTGTATAAATAAATTGCTTAACTGTGGTTGAATAAAACAAATGAAACAGCTAGTTAAGTCTATCCTTAAGCTCTTGCAGCTAGATATTTTGTCATTTTCTGATCTCTCTATTCTGTCGGTCAATTCTGCAGTTCATCGCTGGTGACAACTGCCAGTTCCATCGATGCAACTTTAGTTAGCTTCAGGATCTCCGTCTGTCGGGCATCATTGGATCTTGCTCGTTGGGAAACACTATTTTCATCTCGTCGGGCATCCTGTGATTCTACTTCTTCAGGCAACATTGTCTTCTACTCGTCGGGAATCACTGTGACTTTATCTCTGTCTTTACTGATGGTGTGCACTCCATCGGTGTGGTCTGTCACATAGTGAATACTTGACTTTTATGCATTTCTTAAGGCATAACCTCTGTTCCATTGATTTTCTCAAGTCTTTGGTATTATGTATATGACCATACAGATGATATCAAGTTGACATCAATGACAATACAAACCATTAACTAATTTAATGTCTTGCATCATCTTCAACTTTACATTATCAAACATTCAATCAGTTACATGTCATCAATCTCTCCCTTTGGCATTGATGGAAACATTCTATATTATCACACTATACTATTTCTAATACAACATGAAATACAATTGTTGAGATTCATCAAATTACCAAACAGTTTGTTTTGATAACTGGTAAAGATGTCTGACCGCTGGTAAGCTCTGTGTAAGCTTAGATTTGATTCTTGCAGCTTTTCCATATCTTCTTCTAATGTGTTGTATCCTCTGTCTGTGTCAATTTCTCTCTTGACTACTCTTTTTCTTTGATGTCTCTGTCTTTTTTTTGCAACTTTGATACAAATTCTCTCCCTATGGATATGATCTCTCCCGGTTTGGATTAATCTGATAATGAATAGTTTCTGATGATAATATGGATACATTCTCTCCCTTTGACATTAATGCCAAACAAATATTTTCACACATATCTGACATTCTCTCAAACAATTTCTTCTATCCATAATATATTCCTTGAATTTTCCTTATCCATCATCAATAATATATCCTGGTGCTCAGTTCTGATATATACCTTTCTGTATATAGATGTAGCTTTAAATTTTAGCTTCTACTTGCATCAACCATGAATGATTTTCTGATAATATATGGCTGATGCAGCGTTTAGTCCTTTTATTGACTATTAGACATGGGTTTAACCCCTAGTCTTTTTCTCAGGTACTCAAATGTATCCTTGGGTAGTGGCTTGGTGAAGATATTATCCAATTGTTCTTTTGATTGCACATATTCAAGTATCACCTCTTTTTCTGGAACTTGTTCTCTTACATAATGATACTTGATGGCAGTGTGTTTAGTCTTTGCATGCATGACTGGATTCTTGGAAATATTTATTGCACTAGTGTTATCACAATAGATAATTACTGGTTCTTTGATCTTCATATGCATACCTTCCAGCAACTATTTGATCCATGCAATATTTCAGCAGTTTGCAGCAGCAGCAACATATTATGCTTCTGCAGTAGACTGAGAAATGCATCCTTGCTTCTTGCTAATCCATGTGACAAGTCTGTCACCCATAAATAATTCTCCTACAGTTGTTCTCTTTTGGTCACCAAGATTTCCACCCCAATCAGTGTCGGTAAACACTTTTAGTTCAGATTTACCTTCTCTTCTATACCATAACCCAAATTCCTCAGCATTCTTTTCACAGCAGTTATATGTGATTCCCTGGGGTTAGCAAAAAATCTAGCAACAACCCCTACTGCATGGACAATATCTGGTCTAGTGTGTACAACATACATGAGTTTTCCTATCATTGATCTAGATAGAGTCTGATTTACCTCTGTTGTCTTGTCTTCTTATGTTAATTTGCATCCAATAGCCATCGGTGTTCCAACAGGTTTGGAATCTTCCATCTTGAATATTTTTAGAACTTCTTTGATGTATTTGGACTGTGTAATGAAAATACCTTCATTTTTTTGAGTGATCTATAGACCAAGAAAGAAATTGATCTCTCCAAACATAGACATCTCAAATTCTTTGTTCATCTCATCAGCAAATATTTTTCATAGCATATCATTGCCTCCAAATATGATGTCATCAACAAATATTTCAGCAATCAAAGTGTTAGTATTAGTATCTTCCTTTTTTAAATAAAGATTGTTGTTTTCACTAGTCCTCATAAATCCAATACTTATTAGATAGGAATGAACTCGTTCATACCAAGCTCTAGGAGCTTGTTTCAATCCATACAAGGCTTTGTGAAGTCTACATACCATATTCCTCTTGTCTATATCCACAAATCCTTCTAGTTGTTCAATGTATACCTCTTCTTCAAGTATTCCATTTAGGAATGTTGACTTGACGTCCATTTGATATACTTTGAATCCTTTGTATGTAGCATAAGTAAGTAGAATTCTTACTCCTTCTAGCCTAGCAATGGGTGCAAAGGATTCTCCATAGTCTATACCTTCCTCTTGTGCATACCCCTTGTATACTAGTCTTGCTTTGTTCCTCGTGACTTCTCCATTCTCGTTCAGTTTGTTCCTAAATATCTATTTTGTACCGATGAAATTCTTGTCATCTGGTCTTGGCACAAGTGACCATGTCTTGTTCTTTTCAATTTGTTCAATCTCATAATTCAGAGCACTTATCCATTCTTCATTATTTAGTGCAGCTTTGACAGATTTTGGTTCAAACTCACAAATTAAGCAATTTGAGTTTAAAGACTTACTTCTTGTTCTTGTACCAGCTTTCTTATCTCCTATGATCTGGTCCTCTAGATGGTTCCTTCTTACATATCTTG